>PVIR01002360.1:50045-103853 GCA_004026965.1 Petromus typicus | reverse complement strand
TAGACTGTTAATCTCTTGAAGACAGAGCATATTCATAACTATTGTTTTTACTGTAAGTCTTTTGTAGGTGTTTATGATCTTTGCTCATAATGACTATAAGTTTTTGCCTACTAAAATGGCATTCATTCAGATCACCTTATTCTTCTTTGGAGACTTTCAAACTATGATTTGTTTACCTAGATGTAGCCCTGTCTTAACATTTTTATTAGTGCATATTAGTGGAACAGAAGGAGTTTCATCTTAGCATATTAATACATGCAGAGTATACTTATTTTCACTTTTCTCCCCTCTCCCCATGATTCCTTTTCTCTTCTCAGATAGTCTCTTCTTTTCTAAGACCCCCTGCCAGGACTCCCTCTCTTGATCCCAAGTATTAGGCAAAATGCTTGGTACTGTAATTTCTGAGTCTGATTATTAATTTTTTTGAGACAGGGTCTCACTTTGTAGTTCAGGCTGTCCCTGAATTCATTTTGTAGACCTGGATAGCCTTGAACTCAAAGCAGTGCACCTTCCTGTGTCTCCCAAGTTCTGGACTTACAGGTGTGACCATCACACATGACACTGTGGTGTGTGGTTACCTTAGTAGATATCTAAATCAGGACCTGTGCTTGCTAGGCGGGCGCTGGAACCACTGAGCTGAATCTCTAGCCCTGATTAATTTTTCTTAAGGGATCAAAGTAGAGGTTATCACATTTTCTTATTTGTGACTGAATAATTTCATTATGTATATATACATATATATACACATTTATTTGTGTATATATACATACACACACACACACACACACACACACACACACACACACACACACACATATATATATATATATATATATATATATATATATATATACCACATTTTTTACCCATTCATATTTTCATGGACAGCTAAGCTGTTTACATATTTTGGTCACATGAATTATGCCACAAAATATGGATACACAGTATCTCTATAGTGTGCTGACTTGGACCGTTTAGTGTATAGGATTATCTTGTTCATGCCTCACACTTTGGATCCTTAGAGCACAAAAGCTGACACAGATGTGAAGCGGTTCTTTACTTTCTTTTTGCCTAGTCACTTCTTTATTTACTAACAGAGCTACTTATAGTGACTATCCTAAAGAAGCTGTATAACACTTTGGGCAGTTTATCAAGGTAATTTTAAACATTTGTAAATAGGATTTGTTTTAGCTATACTGTGTGAAATTTATTAATGAAAGTTGTACATGGGAGTATCCCTTTCATTAGGCCATGTAATTTGACTAGTAGCCATTTTCTGTAAGAATAATTCATCAAAGGTAAGTACTTGTTTCAAATAAGATGTTGTTTTTCTGAGGATCAGCTCAAGGCTTCAGGCATGCTAAGCAAATACTCTATGACTGTGCGAAACTCTCAGCCCTACAGATAAATTTAAAGATTTCTGGAAAATCATATTTTAACCTAACAAGCTAACAGTTACTGAATACTAATTGGATACCACATTCTAATTTAAGACCTTTGTCCATTTTAAATAATTTAATTCTCATAATAACTCTCTGAGGTAGAACACCATTGTGATCTCCATTTTACAGATTAAGGTACGAAGGCACAGACAGGCTAGGTAATTTCTCCAAGGTCATGTAGGTCACACAGACAGTATGTAGGAGAGCAAATCACACATAAGTAATACGACTTAGAGTGTCCTCTTAGTTACAAAATTACAGTGCCTGTTTGTATATCTTGGTGTCAGGTTTTTAAATTTAAAAAGCTCTAGGTATAAATGTCATTATCCCTGACTTTTAATTTTTATGCATTTGTTATGATCCTTTGTCTCAATGACGGACTTTAATTAGGATTCTTTGTTTGTGATTCATGCTGTTCCTCTTAGCTGGGAAGCCATATTGTTTTTACCAGCTGCATCAAAGGCTATTTCAGCTAGCTTCCTTCTTGTCTCATCTCACTAAAATAGCCCTCTTTGTTCCTATATTTAAAAAGATTATCTCTCTACGTTTTCTGATCTTCTTATTATTCTAGTTATCTGTAATGAAAGCTCAGTGAAGTCTTTGTGTCCATGACAGCAACGTTTTCACATTTTCTTCAAGAGAACCTCATTTCTCCTACAGGCCTAAGTAAAAATCCATCTGTTTTTTTCAATGCTATTTGTAATTTGTACATACAGTATTGCATATAGATCTCAATTTTTATAGTCTTAGACTCATACTGCTTTAGAAATGCAATTATCATGTCAATTTGAAAACCAACAGATATGTATTTCTCCTAAACAAAAAGGGTTTTCAGGATAAATTATTTTCACCACAATCATGTTAATTATTCCTTTCGTCTCTAGAAACTAAATTATTAAACTTATCTGTCCAACTCCCATTTGTCTCATATTAATTTTGTGATTTGTTTCTTGCTAAATACTTTTGTATAACTATGAGACACAAGGGTATCATAATCTTTTCCAAACTAATATTTAAAGGTAGCTAATATCTGATATGTCAAAGACCAGTTGTTCACTGTGCAAATTATGTCTTTCCTATTTTTTCTAAACTTCATTTTGATCTTAGTATTTCTTTCTGAGCAGAATGATTGAAAAGAAAGGAATCTTTTCCTAGGGAGACAGTCGTTTGTGTGTGTGTGTGTGTGTGTGTGTGTGTGTTCCTCCCCCTTCCTTTTCTATACCTTATAGAAATTTTCCAGAAACCAATTGCTTCTTTCATAGAAATAGGTTAGAACACCTATTCTTTACTTGTTCTGACGACAGAATTCAAACTGGAACATTTGATTTTGGAATGAATTCTTTTAGAAGAATTTCTTCTTGAGAGGTTAAAAAAAGGTACCATTTTAAACACACAGAAGCAAATGCATTTTCGTCCCGTTCTGATTTCTGTTTTTCTAGTTTGGTCCTACTTTGGATTTCATTCTTTTCAATGGACATCCATTCATATACATGGTCTCGTAAGAAGTTAAAAGTTGATTTTGGCTCCCTTAATTCACTCCATTTCTCCTTTCTGAATTTCACAGAAAAATTACATTTAAGGCTTTTTAAGATATTAAATAAGAATAATAAGAATGATTATTGACATAAAAATACATCAGAGAGTCAGAAATTCAAGATGGTTTTTGTACAGTTTTCCCCTCATCTCAATTAACTGTTCTTTGCTTAATTCTCTTACTCATTTTTATTTTAATATGCAACTTAAGTACTATACTTTGGAAGTGGGGTTATTGAGACAGGGTCTCACTGTGTAATTCTTTTTTCTCCCCTTCTTGCTGTTATATATCTCTGACTGGCCTTGCATTCCCTCTGTAGGCCAAGATGGCCTGGAACTCCTGGCAATGCCCCTGCCTCAGCTTCTCAAATGGTGGGATTACAGGCATGTTCCACCATGGCCAGCTAAATCCTATATATTTTTGAATGGTTGAACTCAATTTCAGGAAGACGGCTAAGAAACCTTTTCACATATAAATGCTTATTTTATAAAATTTTTAAATTTCTTAAATCTAAATGTAGTTGGTGTACAGTCATTTGACTTCTTATAGACAGCCTTCTGAACTATCCATGCAGAGCCGGCTAGCTGGATTCATTAAAAACAGCTGGAGTGCATATAGTGCCATAAAAAGTCTCTATTACTGGATAGGAAAAAGAGGCCCATGGAAGATGTGTGGTGTAGGAGAGATTTGTGCCACATATAGCAAGAATTCCTTGAAAATTCAGAAAAGTTAGAAAAGAGAGTCTTCTGTTTATGAAAAGGATTACATGTCATTTTTGCGAACACCGAGGCTTGACTTACTACTCTCCAGAGAGGATAAGCTACTGTTGGGCAGGCCAAACTTAATGTAGAAGAAGTCTGTGAGGTTAAAAATCAACACTGCCATGTTTTCTTTTGAAAATGTTATCTTTGTTTTTGTGCTCTTTAGTTTTATACAAGAAGATTTATTGTTGTTCCTGCTGTTTAGTTCTTGTAGCATTTGAGTCTTTTCAGTTTAAATCTTTAACTGATTTTATTTGAACTTGTTTGCTTCCTGTCTCAAGCAAAGGACTACTAGTTTTTGATAACAGAAACTATAGCCAGAGCTTTTTATCTCTGGACCTGAATAAGTCATTTAGGAGGCATCATCATAATTACTCCCTATGCCAAACCCAATTCTTACATAATTACCAAGTGTTCCTTAAGATGTCTTGTGACCTTACCCAGGTGCTTAACTTTTTCTACAGTTTATTTTTCATATCATCTCTCTTTAATATATTGGGGCAAACTAATTTTATAAAATCCTTCCTACTTTTGTGGAATGAGACGTGGTGAAACTCTTATAGTTACTGAACACCCTTCTTATTCTGTGTAGAGTCATTGCCCCTACTCCACTACTTTTGGTCATTTATCTCCAGGATGATTTAATATTCTGTTGTCCAGCATGTCGTTTGATTTCTTGTCAGTATTGTTACTGGATTTGTAGAGATTTTAGATGTAATTAGCACCAATGATCTTGTTTGATTATCTTGTGACAATTTACAGTGATGAGTCTCTGAAAATGACAATTGAGAAACATTATCCATTAAGTTTTAGGGGCCGGGCTACAATCCATAATAATTTTACCTCCCCTCAATGCCTTCCAGTGAACTTCAAAAATGAATGGCCACAAAACTGTGTGGAGAGACAGGAAGTCATTCATGAATATTTTATAAACAAGTAAATGATTGACTTATAGTTGCTTTGAATTGTTTTTCTTACTCATATCCTGGGATAGAAACATAAACTCTTTGCAGAGACCTGGTGATGAATATCAATATAAAGAACCCTAAGTGGTGGCAAATTTTTGTGTTGATTAGTAGCAGTTTTGCTCTTGGCTCTGCTACATGCAAAAAGGTAACAAAATATAGACTGCTTGCTCAGCAAATCGATATTGGTGGGCTTGGTCAAGTATGAAATAAAATTTGAGTGATCCAGGATAGTTTTTCATCTTCTCTCTTCACGAATCCAGTAACAAGATGTCATGAAATGTCCTCTTTCAATGTTTCTCTCCATCTTATGATACTGGGAATTCATACCCAAAGTCTTGTACATGCTAAATATGTATTCTACCATTGGACTGTGTCCCTCTTTTCTCATCTTCTTACTGTGGGAAAACTTTCCTTTTTTTAGTCTAATTCTGACAAGCCCCTCCTTATTTGCAACCAAATTGGGAAAGTAAGTAGAAAACCAGTCCTTATGATTTGTTGTCATATTCTTTGAAAAAGTTATTATGTTTCTCATATATCACAATCACTTATTCTAACCCTTAGTTCTCTAAATGTGCATTTTCAAAAGCCTAGAAATACTTTGAATGCTGGTGTTTGTTTTATTGAGGCATTAAGTTATGATTTTGGGTTTTTACTGAATATCGGCTCTCAAAATTCTGTGTGTAAAAAATCAGTAAATCTAAGGCCCAGAGTAAGTCATTTGCTCAAAGTTATTAAAATGTTTTATGAAACTGGCATTTTTCAGGATTTGGATTCTCTCACAGGATGGATTTTCAGGTTAAACAGATGGAGCCCATAAATTGATCTCACTGGCTAAGAGGAAGTCAAACCTTGGTGTTTACATCTCTCTAACTTGGCCTCACCCTGTGTGGCTCAGTTTATCTCTGCAATATATATTCTCCACAGGTCATGTTTGTCCCTTTCCAGCTGTTTGATGTGCTTCTGCGCTGTCGTTCCATTTAGACTTGAAATTTTCGACCAGATCTTATACATTTTTTAACAGCCTTATTTCTCTAGCACTTTGTACAGGGCTAAGCATACTAAAAACTTAAATTAACAAGTATAGTGTCTCCACTTATATGTACTTGACTTTTGTGTCACTAATATTGGCCCTGCTGAAGCAGTCATTAATGCAGCTGTTTTTCCTTCTCTTCCTTACATGTTCCAGATGAGGTCTTACCTGAAATGCTAGGATTGCATTAGAAAAACTTTGTCTGAATAAAGTGCCTAGCTGTACTTTTAAAACTAAGGAACCTGCCTTAAGTTACACTGACTTTAGTCTCCTTTCCTATGGGCAGACATAACACTGGAGTGTGGCCTCCTTTTGGCAGTGATTAAATTGAGTGTTTCTGTTTTTCAGTCACATGACATTGAAGGGTGAGCTGAAAGCAGCTAATGGGATTAGCTATTCTGTTGGAGTGTATGACTCCATGAAAAAAACAACCACAATTACCTATGAGCTGTGTTTAAGCATGAATGATACGTCTTGCTTACTTCCTTGTTACTGATTTTAATATTAACATTTACATACAGGTATAGGAAAAGAGCTTATGAGTCATAGCTCATTCTAATTTTCTTTCTCGGAGGGAATGTGTGGGATGTAACAACCCCACATACAATTTGATGTGGCTATTTTCTCTGCTTAGGTTGAGCAAGGCATAATCTGGGTTTGACTGTGGAGGGTTGAATTACATTTCCGTATACTTTTTATCTGATGATAAATATTCTTACAGTCTTCAGTTTTTCACGATCTGGTATCTAAAAGATTACTTTGAGCGCTCACATATGGGAATATTTCTAGTGAATGATGTCAAGTGGTTGGCAACCTTCTATGACTCTTTCTATTCCTTCTTCCTTTCTTTTCATGGAGTTAAAACCGAGGAACTAAACTGTTCTTCCTGTGAGTTTGGAGAAGTTACTTCTCTTCCATTTCCTTATTTCTAAGAAACTATGATCCTGAGTTAAATCGGTCTCTGGGGTAAGTATCACTTACCAGAATTGAGGCTGACACTTTTGCAATCATACCAACTAAGGCTTGACCCTCCTATCTTCTTTGAAGTTCAAAGTTACTACTACTTTGGGATCCCAAAGGCTTCCGTACTTGCATTGTGAAGGAGAGGAAAGGTTGAGGACCACTTGTTTACTTCCGTCTCACATATAGAATGTGTATTGCTGGCCAACAGTTACTACACATTTGAGCATAGATTGTTGAAAGAAACCTTCCTTTTTTTGTTGGTCTTACAGTCCCTGGAATTATTTTCTGATATTTAGAAGAAGTTATAAACATTTATTGTTTATCATCTCACTCTGTAATCCTTGTGTCCTAGGTAGTAGTATTTAGAAGCTAAGTCTGAGGTTAGAGCTATGATGCCTTAACTACTGAAGGAACAGTCTGAAGAAAACATGAAATCAAAGCAGACTAGAGTACAGGAAGCAGCTGGAGTCAGTAGATCATGGATTATATTAGCCAGTGTGCCTCGTATGAGGTGGGATAAAGGACTTCTGTGCTCTTGGATCTGTCATTTACTGATGATGGGTTGTTTCTGGGATGAAATGGACAAGTGAGATGACTTCTGTGAGATCTTGAGAATGGTGCAGCTGTGAACTGTTAGAAGCCAAACTTCACAGAATCTGGGTGATGGGCAGCTCCCCGCCCCCATCCGAGGGACCCTGGGCAGACTGGGCACCCACAGCACCTGCTACTACTTACTTGTTGGGAATCAACATTCTCTTTGGTTTCACATCTGTATATAAGCATTTATCAGATATATCCCACAGGCAGTTGTTAGATATAAGTCATGTTAGATATTTGAATATCTATTATTAGTCAAACTGCATAATAGTAGATACTATGGAGAATATTGAAAATTGATGATTAAGTTTACTCTTGAAAAGCTTACTTTGTTAGTGTGATAAATAGGAGTATACAATACTGTAAAATATCAAAGTTAAGAATATGGCCATATGTTATACAAATGGTATCAGTTAATATCAGAGGCCACTTCCTTACTTGACAATAGTAGAGTAATTTTCAGAGAAGATCTAAGTCCTGAGAAAATTTGGTGTTAGTAGGAACAGTAGATCATTAATGTTAGGGACAGTGTGTGGGAAAACACGGAGGAAATCAGGACTTCCATTTAGCCCATAAGCACTGATGAAAGAATTTTAGGTAGAGAGCCCTGAATAGTGTGGCCTAAATTGATCAGAGGCCTGTGTCCCAGTGTAGACACAGGAACAAGGCTATGTAGGAAGGCAGTGGGCTATGGCAGAAATACAGAAACAGGCAAAGGAATCTCAATTCCCTTTGTAGGGATGGTGAAAGTCTTTGAGAGTGAGAATCATCTGCTTGGTATTTTAGCAAGTATCATTGGGCAACATGAAGAAGTTGTTGGAGCTGTCTGTATGTGCATTTTTGAATGGATAAATAGACATCAGTATATCTGAGAATAGTTTAAACCTTTCATGTCAGTGACTTGCATTTGGAATACAGTTGCCTACCCAGGTCTTATGCTCAATTACCTTCACGTTTTCAGAAACAGCTGCACAGGTCAGAGGCAGCCGTGGTTATTTTTTTTAAAGGTGTCATTAAATAACAAGAGAGAAAAGGCTCATTCAAAACCCTCAATCTGATTTTCAAACCAAAGCATTAAGGATAATTACTCATAATTATTCCTGGGTTTGAGATGTGACATTGTTCCATGTGTCACCATGTAGGTTTTAACCACACATTCACACACAAAAAACACAACACAGACCGTTTGAGAAGGCATTCAGAGAAATAGTCTCCCTTTTTCTGTTGACTTACTCTGTATAAATCTGGAATTCTAACACTCCAAGGACACTCTCCAGTAAAAGTACTTTGGAACAAACAGCATGTTTAGAGCACCAACTATATGCAGAAAAACTAGACTTAAGGCTGGTTACAAAAACAAACTTTTTTTGCCATTGGGGATGCTGTGGTATAAATAGAATGCTTGAGAAATTGAATGTTGGAAAAAAAGATGAGGACATTTGTAAAGCAATATCTAAAAAAAGGTAAATAAGATATAAAACAAGAACCAATGTCAAAGTGCTAGGAAAAGTCACGTAATAAGACTGAGTCATGAGATAGTCACAAGATTTAAATTTTCTAACCAGACCACTTTGCTCTCATAGATGTGGGTCAAAAAGAGAAGTGAACATTGTTTTTCTTCTTGAATAGTATCTACAGTTGCCAAAGACCATATCATCAAATGTGAAAATAACCTTTCTCATAGCGTGGGTAAATCATGTATCTTTTAGAAGAGTCCAACTCTTTTCTGAATAAGGTGTGCTAGTAGTAAGAATTTTGTAGCTGATTCTAGACTCACAGAGTAGTCTCTAGTCCTGGTGGAAACACATTATTCCCTCTGGACTCCTCCAGGAACTGACCTCTGCCCCACCCTCGGGCTACTAAGGAAATGCCTATCTCCTGACTCAAAGGTGGAAATTCTTACACTGAGATCCAGACACTGACAGGTACAAGGACTCCACAGTGGTGGATGAAAAACTTGAGCTATAAAATCAGACTAATTATAGCAACTACTAAATCAAATGGGTGAAGGGTGAAGAAAATGAAATGTAGTGGAAAGGGTGGGAGAAGAGGAGTGTAGTGTGCAATGTCACACATAATAGATTGGAAGCCAGGGCCGATACATGGTGGGAGCATTTTGACTCAGAATGGAGGAGCCAAAATGTGTTTGTAGCAGAGATTGAGCCGAAGCTGTGGACAACAGCCCAGGTTTCTCCTGCAAAATGTCTCACACATTTAAAGAGCTTGTGTCTTTAAGTGCAAAGTGAACAGCACAGGATTTCCAATCAGAAATGTGAGTATAAATCGCAATTCTACCACCTGCTCACTATGTGACCACGAGTAAAATGCCTTAATTATACAAAGGCTCAGTTATTAAAATTAAGAAAAATATAACATTCTGCCACATAGATTTGTGGTACATGTTAAATTAGGTAATACATGTTAAATATCTGACCCAGGGCCTGGCATTTAGTAAGCACACAATATAAGGTAGCTGATTAGTATTATTCTTCCTGCACTATAAACCGTATAACAAAGAATATAGTATGCCAAGAAGACTTGATCAGATAATCTAGGATGCTTTTTTCCTTTGAGAATGTTCGGTTATCTGGTATTCAAGTGCTTATTATCTAAAAGCTCGAAAGATTTTAAGTGCTGAAACTCAGCTGTGTATCTGATATGTCAACAAGACAGTATTCACATTTACAGCAGGGAAGGAAATTAGAACAATTTTTTTAGATGATCGTATGAAAAAGAAATGATAGAAATTATCACCTAACAAAAAGGGAATGGCTTCATAAGGAATTGTTTTCTTCATGACCTTCAAAAGCTGTGCACAGTGAACAGCACTGATTAAGATGTTTTGAATCATTTGAATTTGTTATGGTCAATTCTTTTTTTTTCACCTAATTGAGTATATTGGTACATTTTAGAAATACACTGTGATCACACTCATCATTGAGAATTTCTACTGGTACATGATGTATCTTGATTCTTATTTTTTTTCAGTCCCCTGCCCTCCCCTCAGCCCTTCCTATATACATAAGCTTTGTTTCCATTGTTTTTTCCTTTTTACCATTGAATGTTTTCTTTATTTCTGAAGGTGTAAATGATGTCCAGATGTGTGACAAGTATTGTGAAATAGGAAAAAAAAATCTTTAAAGGGAAAGGGAACTGGGGCGGATGGGCAGGGGAAAGTGAGGAGGGGAAGAAAAAATTGTCATTGTGAATTATTTGATGATTAGACATATGCACACTTTTTCAAATTTTATTTTTAGTATAATTATTAATATGTACTGCCTTTATATATCAATGGTTTCACTGTGACTTTTCCATACAAGAATATATTATACTTTGACTGTAAATAACCTCCTTCCTCTCTGATCCTACCCTCTTCTCACACATCTCCCTCCCTGCCTTGCCCTTTAGTAGTCCTTTCGCTCCATTCAGGTGGTCTTCTGCTTTTAATTTTAGATTCCACATATGAGGAGCTACAGGCATACTTGTCTTTCTGTGTCTGGCTTACTGAACATGATAACCTTTAGTTACCTCCATTTCTTGAAAATGACATCATTTCATACTCTTAATGTCAGAGTAATTTCTTACACCTCTTTACTTGCGTCCCCAGCAGGCTTATTACTTATGCCATACACCATGGTAAGGTCCACCGATACACTGATTCCTCAGTTCGGAGTAGTCTGCAGTGGCCTTTTGCAAAACTACTCTTAAAAACTAAGTTAACATATGCATTTTGTAGTTTAGTAAGAATAAAAGATCATAATGGCTTTGATTCAGAAATAAAATTTACAAAGAAAATTGTTTCTTCACTACTGTACAGAGATATGTAATCTGTGGATTAATTCATTCTTATCAGAAAATGAGATTTCATTATGAATATACTTTCAACCCTTCTGGTGGCTTGAAAATATTCTGTCTGCTTGTCACCCTTCTCACACTTTCCTTTCTCTACTTAAGTGACTATGGCTGTCTTCTGCCGATTATAAGGCAGGTCGAGTACATTCTCACAATACTACATTACTTTTTTAGAAGTATAACGAGCCACTGTTATTCAGCATTCCTCAGATATACTGGTTATTTCACAGGCCACTGGGCACAAATTTATTTCATCTCTGGAGGCTAGAATCCTCATTCTCAATCTGACTCCTAAATATTTGTCAGGTCAGTGTTTTATCAAGTGATTGAGAGGACCTTGAACTCCTTTGTGGAAAGAGAAAATTAGACAGACAGGTTGTGGCTTAAAGGTTTAAGATTGAAGTAGACCCGACGGTGGTAGGATACTGAGAAACGATATTATCCTCTCAGTATAAATTTCTTTGTCCTTTTCTGATGCTTCAAGGACTAGAGTCTGAAGCATTTAAAAGATACTGTATACAAGATCCCAACAGGTTAGCAATTCACAAACGTTTTTCATTTCACAGATGCAGCAAATCATTTCCCATATATATTTATTACTCACAGATATGACACTCTACAAGAAATACCTCCCCAGATGAATAGGAAGATTGGAACCACTTTTAAGATTGCAATAAAGCAAAAACTATTTCTCCACTGAATGTTGCTAGCACATTTCCTTGCTAACGACTAATATTGCATATCATGTTACAAACATAAAAATTAGAGGCTTACTTATGGAAAGGTCTTATAGTCTACTGACAGTCTGTAGGACACATTTTAAAAGCTGATAATCAGTGAGAAATGGATGATTTGTAAGAACTTACTGCCTATGTTGTGATTGATAGTTTCCACTTCCCCAATTAATCAAGCCCACATATAGAACGCTGCTGCCTTCCTTCTCCCCATGTTTTGGTCCCTGTTGTACCCACTTCTACGAGCAGTCCATGGTCATGTATAATCCACATCACATATTCTTTTAGGTAATTATTATAATGCTTAAGTTTTAAGGAAAAGTAAAAGGTACTTGTTTAGAATACTCTTCTCTTGATATCATAGGAAACAATATTCTTGCAATTTTTAGCCAAACAGTAACCTTCGTGTCGCCTCATTTCCTAAGTTTGAACAAAGAATCTAGACTTTGTTTTTTTTATTATTGTTTTTTTCATTTTTTGAGACAGGGTCTTGCTTTGTAGTTCAGGCTGGCCCTGACCTGAGCCTCAAACTCACATCACAGCAATCCTCCTGCCTCTGCCTCCTGAGTGCTGGGATTACAGGCATGAGCCACCACGCCCTGCACTGTGGTATGTGGTACTAGTTGGTGCTGGGCATGAGTCCCCACACCCAATATTGTATGTGGTTACCGAGGATCGAACCTGGGTCCTTGTGCTTGCAAGACAGGCGCTGGAACCACTGAGCTAAATCCCCGGCCCTAGACTTTGATATGGTTAGTACTAATGATAATAAAGGCATGCATTTGTATGATTTTATATATATATAAAATTTTATATATATATAAGTGTTTCTGTTTATATATATAAACATTTATATATATAAACATTTATGTATATATAGACATTATATATATAAACATTTATATAAACATTATATATATACATATATATATAAATGTTTCCGTTTATTCTGTAGAAGCACCGATAGAAGTCATGTATTTAGTAGCCCTGATGTCCAGCATAGTTTTGTGTCTTGCTTTGTTTTCGTTAATACAGATTTTCAGTACATAAGGACTACATTCATCATATGCAACATATTTATGTGTGTAATACATTTCATTTCCCTTCTTTTTGTCTTTTCCCTCCATCACTCGTTTATTTTTCTAACATCAGATGCATTTATCTTATAAAACTTCATAAAGTTACTACTCATATATTCATATTGAAAACCAGACTAATAGAACAAAGGATATATAAGACATGTATGACAGTTGTACTAAGTCAAGGTACACATTTAAAGGCTATTGAAACTTGTATGTCTGTGTTTCTTCACTCAACATTATGGTCTCAAGGCACAGCCATTTTTGCATAAATGGGAAGTTTTCCTTTTTATGGCAAAGTATTATTCCATTGTATATAAATACCACATTTTGTTATCTATCCATATGTTAATGAACGTATAAGTTATATCCAAGATTTAGTTATTATTAGTTGTGCTGTTATAACCATGGGTATGTATACATTACTGGGTATTATGCCTTTAATACTTTTGGGAAGATGCCTAGAAGGGGAATAGTTGGGTCAAATAAAGTTTCCACTTTTAAATTTTGAGGAATCTCCATACTGATTTCCATAGTGCTTATATCAGTATATACTCTCACCAAACAATGAAGAAGATTTCCTTTCTCATCACAGCCTTACCAGGATTTCTTACTGGTTGATATCTTTATAATAGTCATTCTTTCTAGAATCAGATGGAGTCTCAGTGTTGTTTTAATTTGCATTCCACAGGTAGCTAACATTATTGAACATTTTCCATATATTTGTCAGCCATTTGCTTTCTTCATTTAAGAAGTGTCTATTCATTTAAGATGCCTTTTTGAAATTATGTATAGATTGTAGATATTTGTGGTTTGACTGAGAAATAGCTGGCAAAACTTTTTTCCCATTTTGTAGGCTGTCTCTTCACTCTGCTAGTGGTTTCTTTAGCTGTTCAGGAGCCCATTTGTTGATTATTGGTACTGTTTCTTTGTCTGTACTTAATGTATTCAAGAGTTTTACTTATTTCATCTTCCAGTAAATTATATATTTTTGTTCTAACCCTTAAATCTCTAATCTATTTTTAGTTCAGTTTAGTGCACGATGAAAGATATGGGTCTGGGTTCAGCCTTAATCATGTGGATAGCCAGTTTTCTAAGCACTGGTTTTTTTTTTTAATTATCTTTATTGGTACATTATGAATATACATGATAATCACATTCAACATTAAGATTTTGTACCAGAATATGACATGACTTGATTCTCATTTTTTCCCTCCTCCCACCCTGCATCCCCCACCCCCTATATACAAAATCTTTGTTTTCTTTTTTCTTTATTATTTCCACACTCATTTTCCCCTAGTTATTTACCCTTACACTCTTTCCTTTTAAATATTTTCTAATTTGCAATATCAACTATACATACTAGAACTCATTAACAACTTCATATCGCATATCAGAGAAAAGATATGATATTTACACATCTGTGACCTGTTTATTACGCTTATGAGGACGTCCTCAAGGTACATCCATTTAAGTATGAATGACTCAATGTTATCTTTTTTAATGGCAAAGTAATACTCCATTCTATAAAAGAACCACATCTTCTTTATCCAGTCTCCAGTTGATGGACATTTGGGTTGTTTCCAAGACTTAGCAATCACAAACTGAGCTGCTTTAAAGAGGTATCTTACCTTCAGTTAAGGGATTTGTCCTCTTTGGCAAAAGTAACATGGCTGAGTGTGTGTGGAGTTTCTGTATCTCCTGTTCCATTTATCCATGAATTTGTTTTTGTTGTTGTTTTGCCAATATCATGCTGCTTTTATCAGTGTAGCTGTGCAGTATAACTTAAAGTCTGGGATTATGATGTTCCTTACCTTGCCTTTGTTGCCCAGAATTGCTTTTGCTAGTTTAAGTCTCTTCTAGTTCCACATGAATTTTAGGATTGCTGTCTCTAATTCTGTAAGGAATATTATTTACATTTAGAGTGGGATTGTGTTAAATTTATATATCAGCTTTCTCTGTTCAAGAACAGAGACTAGCTTTCCATTTTCTCATGTCCTCTTAAATCTCCTTTTTCAAAGTACTCTGGTTTCCAGTTCCTTGGTTGGGTTCATTCCTAAATGTATCATTTTTCTTGATGTTATTGTGATGGGCATTGTTTCCCTAATTTTCTTCTCAGTGAGTTTGATATCAGTTTACAGCAATGTTACTGATTTTTGCATGCTGACTTTGTATCCTGCTACACTGCTGAATTTCGATATGAGATTTGGTAGAGTTTTGGGGTCTTCTATGTAGAAGATCATGTCATCAGAAAATAATGATAATTTTGCTTCTTCTTTATGTATCCATATTCTCTTTTATTTATTTCATTTCTCCTATTGCTCTAGCTGGTGTTTTGAGAATTATATTAAAGGAAAACAGTGGTAGTGGACATCCTTGCATGGTTCCTAATTATAGAGGAAATACTTTCAGCTTCTAGTTAGTATGATGTTGGCTGTGGGTTTGTAATAGATTGCTTTCATGAGATTGAAATAAAGAGTTCCTATCACTACTTTCTTCAGTGTTTTTGTCTTGAATGGATATTAGATTTTGTCAAATGCTTTTTTCACATCTATTGTTATTTTTGTCCTAGCTTCAGTTTATATGGTGTAGTACATTTACTGATTTACATGTACTATATTATTCCTGCATCCTTGGAATGAATCCTATTTGGTAATGATAAATGATTCTTTTGGAGTTTTGTTGGATTTTGTCTTCCAGTTTCTTATTGAAGATGTTTGCATTTGTGTTCATTAAAGAGATTGGCTTGTGGTTCTCTCTTATGAGTGGGTCCCTTTCTGGTTTTGTAATCAAGGAAACCCTTGCTTCCCAGAATGATTTTGAGAGGACTACTTCTTTCTTCATTTTATTACAGAATTTGAAAAGTGTTGGTATTAGATTTTCTTTAAAGCTCTTGAAGAACTCAGTAGTAAATCTAGTGGGAACTGGGCTTATTTTTCATTGGTAATTTACTACTATTTCTTCAGTTTTACTGACTGATGTTGACTTCTTCAGGATTTTTGTATCTTCCTGTTCCAACATTGATAATTCATATGTATCTAGGAATTCATTCATTTCCTCCGAATTTTCCATTTTTCTAGATTAGTTTCGCAAAGTAGTTGCCAGTAACCTGAATTTTAGTGCACTCCATTGTGATTTCATCTTTATTGTTTCTTAATTGCATGGATTTGTGTCTTTTCTTATTTTGATTAGATGAAAGTTTTATATAGTTTGTTTAATCTTTCAAAAAAGTAATTCTCTAATTCATTAATTCTTTGTACTTTTTAGTCTCTATTTCATGAATTTCTACCCTGATCTTTATAATTTCCTTTCTTATATTAGCATTGGGTTTACATTATGCTTTCTTTTCTAAGACCTTGAAAAGCACCATTATGTTATTTATTTAAGCTTGTTCTGTTTTTCTGATATAAGAACTCACTGCTGTGAACATCCCCCTTAGGACTGCTTTCATTGTATCACATAGGTGCCAGTATGCCATCCTGGTAATTAGCATTTGATTGTAGAAACTGTAGCAGAGATTTGAATGTGGTTGATGCTCAGAAATTTTTTTTTAAAATATTGTCACTTATATTAAGGAAATAGTTTGGAATTCAAATAGCATGGGCTCTACAGAATTTTCAGCAATCTGAGAAGGATCTCAGTTCAGCTCTAGATCTTGTATTACTATGAAGTTCATTAACTTACTAATTCAAAACATTTAGTTCAATTCACAGTTTTCTTCTTGGAATAGGAACCAAATAAAAATTTGTAAAATGTGAGTAAAAGATCAAAACAATATCAAATGTGTGTATTTCCTTAAAATGAGTAGCTATAAAAAGAGTAAGATTAAAGTGTGTTTACTCAAAAGTTCTGGTGCCTGTCTTGCAAGCACAAGGACCCGGGTTCGATTCCCCAGTTAACCACATACAATACTGGGTGTGGAGACTCACGCCCAGCAGCAATCAGTGCCACATTTCGCAATGCTGGGCATGGTGACTAACACCTGTAATCCCAGCACTCAGGAGGCAGAGGCAGAAGGATTGCTGTGATGTGAGTTTGAGACTGAGCTCAGGGTCAGCCTGAAATACAAAGCGAGACCCTAACAAAAAAAAAAAAAAAAAAAGAATTCATAGATCAATGTAAACTACAATTTAACCATTTTTTGGCAGTAATCAGGATAATTCAAAACCTTATCATATTATACAAGCATTCTACCACTGAGCTCCTTATACAGCCCCTTTTATTTTCTAAGACACGGCCTTACTAAGGTGCCCAGGCTGGCCTTGAATTGCTTATCCTCCTTCCTCAGTTCAAGTGGCTGAGATTGTAGGGATGGGTGTGCACATTTTAACGGTTTTAAATGACCATCAGTGTCACTTTCACTCATTCTTTTTTGCATTGGTTTAGTATAAAACATATTGCTTGTCTAAAAATAAAACTGTTGTATTTGAAGAGAAGTTATGATAAAAAACTCAAATGAAAATAATATAAGTGGAATGGTGTTACATATAGAGACAAGAGCAAAAGTCAAGTTTTTCCCCAGAGGGTCTGAAAATATCAAGAGTCAATGCTTTGTCATTTAGCCTTTGAATAATAGGAATAGCCATTCTTTAGCTAGACAGCTTGCTGGAAATAAATAAAAATGGGATTGCACAGGAGATCAGTGATTAATCAGTTTTCCACATCGCTGAGACTCTAAAACAGTAATATGATACTAAATTTACTCAGATAATGGATTGATTGACTTACCCTATTGAGCCCTTCACCCATTGAGGTTCGGTTTAAATGGCTTTTAAATTTATTTCTGATAAGGCTACTTGGCAGCTATATCGTTAAAATGTTTTCCCTATGCCTTGAATGCTGGGTCAGCTTCTGTGAGTTTGTCATTTCTAGCTGTTCCACTGAAATATCCAGGAGTCAGTCTGTTCATGGCCATTTACTTGCCTGCAAACCTATTGGTTGCAGGGTGGCCAAAAATAAAATGAGTTGGTAAAGTGAAAGTTTTCAGTTAGCTAAGGCATGACAAAACCTAAGAGCAGCCTAAACACACCACTTACAAGGTGCTGGATTATGTGCTAAGGTGAGGTCAGACTGTGGGGATCTGGGACAGTGGAAAGAGGGAACCTCGTGGTCCTTACTGACATTGGTCTAATCTGCAGCCCTCCACAGAATATCTCTGAGCTTTGGTCTCTCATCTGCAAAGTGCTTAGTGAGACTTACCTGACTAAATTATGTGTGGCTCAAATAAGAAAGATATCAAAGTGCCTCAGATGATCCTTAGGTGCCAAGTAACCATAGGTGCTATGATTATCGCAGACATTGGCTAGGTGCACCTTGAGACCATAAGCATGAGGAAAAGAAATAGGACACAGTTGTGTAAATACCATATCTTTTCTCTAGTGTGAGAATGTGAGGTCCAGAATCCATGATAGGTATTGGGAAGTAGAAAGAAAATGTTCAAAGAGGAAGGAGAACTGAGGGGTTAGGGTAAAGCAAAGAAGGGAAAGAAACAAATTAATGGTAAAGAAGGAAAAAAGGAAACAAAGCTTGTGCAATATACGGGGTGAGGATTGAAGGGATGGAAAAGGAATGGGAAAATTAGAATCAAGATTTGTCATGAATAGATACAGATGCTCAATGAGGAATGTGGTCAAAATGTACCAATAAACTATTTTTTTTAATTTTTTAATCTTTATTGGTACATTACATATACACATCATGATTGCACTCCATAATGGGGATTTGTACCATTATAAGACACAACTTATTCTCATTTTTTCCCATAGCCCTACCCACCCTACCACCCCCCAATATACATAAAATTTGTTTCCTTACTTTTTTGTTACAATCTCAACATTTTCCCCCTTCTTCCTATTTTACATTGAGCATTTTCTATTTCACAATATATAACATACAATTCTAGGACTCATTTACATCTTTATTTTCTCATACCAGAGAAAAGATTCGATATGTACCTATCTGTGCTCTATTTATTTCACTTATGAGGATATCCTCAAGGTATGTCCATTTAAGTAGAAATGATTCAAACTTATCATTTTTTATGGAAGAGTAATACTCCATTCTGCGGAGACTAGATAAAAAGCTGTGGTTCTTCTACAGAATGGAGTATTACTCTGCCATAAAAAATGATAAGTTTGAATCATTTCTACAATAAACTTTTTTTTTTAGGTTTTTTGAGACAGGTTCTCACTTTGTGGTTCAGGCTGGCCCTCAGCTCAGCCTCAAACTCACATCACAGCAATCCTCCTGCCTCTGCCTCCTGAGTGCTGGGATTATAGGCATGAGCCACCACGCCCGGCACTGTGGTATGTGGTACTGGTTGCTGCTGGGCGTGAGTCTCCACACCCAGTATTGTATGTGGATACGAACATACAATACGAACATACAATCGAACCCGGGCCCTTGCGCTTGCAAGACAGGCGCCGGAACCGCTGAGCTAACTCCCCAGCCCTACAGTAAACTATTTTTTTAAAAAAGAAAGAATTGGCAATGAACCTATAATTTGGGAAAAATAATTTATTTGATCTAAATTGAAAAGGAATTTCTTTTAACTTGTATAAATGTAGTCACCTTCTCTATAATGAACATAATGGACCTCAGAAAATCATAGCCCATTACCTACCTGCTTGGCACAACACATGTAATATAGTTTAATGACTGTAACTGCAGATCAGATGCCATCCTGAAACTACTTGCAAGTAACACTTCTTTGCATTGCAATTTCAGTAAGTGTGGAGATAGAGTACAGCCCAATTTTAGTCTGACCTCTTGATTGTCATTTAAACCTATAAAGTCATTTTTAATCCTTGCATTTTCCTCTTTGCAAATTAGATCTAAGACAGACAAGGTGTCATATGATAACTAAATTTCAGATTTTAAAAAGATAATTAGATCTATAACTCCAGATAATAAAAACTTACTTAGTAGCCAATGTTCTTTTGCTGTCCACTTGATTAATACATTAAATAGATTGATTAAGTCTGGCTGTCAGGACCAAGGACTGTCACTAACATAAACCAATAGAGCTGACACATCCATCAAACACTGAGGCTATAAAAAGGCAGTCTTTGTTCTATAATTGTATAATGTACATGAATAAATAGTTCCCAGCGACAAACCTCTGTCTACTGACTAGCTATATCTCAAAGAAAAGAAGATGTGGGAGGAAGCTCTACCATTTCATTGGTGTATGCTTATTTCATGTATTTTCCCTTTTCCCCCATTTCTCTGGATCTACATTTGTCCTTTGCATGTCATGTGATGATTCTTCTGACTTTCAAATATAATCAATAACTATTGACCTTGCTTCTGATTATAGATATGTGTGATTTAATGCACAGGAAAAAATGCATGAAATATTATCATTGGCTTCATAAGGCATGCATGAAAATATATGATTGAGAGATAAAAAATGATCTTAGTAGAGAACCAGACCTGCAAAGTAGAAGTTAAGTTGAAATCCATGATCAGAACAATGTGAGACCATTACCAACTGCAGTCAAGCACTTGAGAATTACAGTAATCTTTCCAGAAGCCTTGTTCCTCAGATACTGCTTCTCTCACTTCCTTCTTTTATTTCCACTTCCGTGTACTTTGATATCGATACATATGATGTTGGTTTGCCAAAATCTGACCACGATTTCTGTTTAGTATTTTTTAAACATCTACTTGCTGAGCTTTAGTTTAATTATATTATCAGTACTTCTAAACTGATTTGAATGGTTTAGGGAGTAAAATCCTCAATGTAAGTCAAATGATTGGTTTGTATGTACAACATTATAACTGAAAAGTTTCCAAAATGTTTTATTCTTTACTTATCTGATAAGTCTAAGAGTGACTTCTAAAATATCTTTTTTTAAATAACCCAATCATTTATCTGTTTGGTAACAAATATTTATTGAGTATTCTCCATGTGCCAGGCATATGTAAGCCCTTGGAACATAAAATGTAAATATAATAAAATCAGTGCTCTCAAAAACTTTGTGTAGGACTGAGGATTTAGCTCAGTGGTTCCGGTGCCTGCCTTGCAAGTTCAAGGGCCGGATTCAGTCCCCAGTAACCACATGCAACAATACCATGCGTGGTGACTCATGCCCACCAGCCGTCAGAACTACATACCACAATGCCGGGCGTGGTGGCTCACCCCTGCAATCCCAGCACTTGGGAGGCAGAGGCAGGAAGATTGCTGTGAGTTCAAGGCTGAGCTCAGGGCCAACCTGAACTACAAAAGCAAGACTGTGTCATAACAAAAAAAGCAAAAACCAAAACAAAACAAAAAACCCAAAATATTTGTGTATATCAAGAAAGACCACAGTTCTAATGGGTGTGTGAGAGTATGTGTATGTAGAGTGGGGGTAGGTTCTATAAAACATATGTACAAGGAAAATGATGGTCAGAGAAATGTCTAAAGACGATGTTTGAGCTCACTTAAAGTGTAAATAAGACTTTGTTGCAATGGCAAGGTACAATTTAAAAGTAATTTGATGAGGCTTAAATGCAGTGCAAGGAAGAAAAATGAAAAATTTTTCTAAAGAGGTTGACATCTGCTTGAATGTGGAGGCACTTTTATGTTCAAATGAGGACTTTGACTTTATCTTGAGGCATATTTGTGAGCTACAATTTGTCAACTTCGTTCTGAGTAGGCTACTAGTTACTGTTATGGGCTGACCTATACCTTCTCCATTCATAAATGGAAGTTTTTACCCAAGGCCCTGAAAACATGACTGTACTTGGAGATACAACCTTTAAAAGTAAAATGAGATCATTAAGGTGGGTCTTATTTCAGTCTAGTGCAAGCATCTATAAAAAGGGCACAAAAGGAAAATCATGTAAAAACACAGGGAGAAGACTGTGTCTTTTGAAGAAACCAATTTTGCTGATATTTTGTTCTTAGACTTCTTTCCTCTGGAAATAAAAGAACATAGTCTTCTGTTGCTTAAGTTACCAGATTGTGGGGCTTTACTTTGACAATCTAGATAAATGAATACAAATATTAATAATGTAGTCCCATGCCTTTTAAGTTGCTTGGAAATATAAATATAATTACATTTGGATTTATTCCTACAATAGTAACATAATTCTTAATAACTCAAAATAGGATGTAACTTAATTGAATGTAAGAAAAATTCACGAAACAATGTTAATCTTTTGAGGAATTGAGAGACAAAGACAAACTTCCTTTAGAAAAATTATTCTAGAAGTATGGAGGGAAGATTAGAGGAAAATCAGTTGGGAAAATGTTGGAAGTCTTTATGGGACCTAATAAACACCATGCCTACCCTGTTTCCCTGACTGATTTTTAAACCAGTTCCATAATAAAACACAAATTTTGGAGATAGAGTTGGAACTAATGTCTGTAATAATATGAAAGCTAGATAGATGGAGGATGTGTCTGAGTTTATAACAAAACAGACTTGTCCATTCTGTCCCATAGACCAGAACTTGGAAGAGCTCAGTTAAGGCCTACTTGAAATCTGTGAACAGAGCACACTCATGCAGATCACCTCCACCAACTTGTCTTGGTAGATTCTTTTTCATCAAAGAGAACAAAACCTCTCTCTGTTCTACTTAGTTGAGAAATTATGTATCATTTAATTACTCATGAATATATGTAAACTTTTTCTTTTAGGAGAGGGACAATATCCATTCAGTTATTACAGCATTCTAAGGAATAAAGTTTTTCATTGCATTATATCTATTAAATAAAATATCTCTAATTAAATACTAAACTTAGAACTTACATCCGTTTATATGTTAATTGCTCTTTATCTCAGAGTAGTCCAGTGACAGATTAAAGAGCTAAATATTGGAAATATAAACCAGGATAAATTTCTCTTAGGCCGTTGGCCCCATGCTCTGTGAAATTCAGTTTTTTCAAACAGTTTAGCTGTGGAAAAAGCTCATAAACATTTAATTTCCAAAGTGCTCACCTAGGCTGTAAAGATTAGTGGCTTTTGGTATCTGTTTCTGCTAATCAGAAACTAATTTTAAGAACTATGAAAATGTTGTTAATTTAAATACTATTTTGTATACTCGTTTGGTCCCTGAATAGTTTAACTCCTCAATTGAAGAGCATAGTTTATATTTTGAATTGAAATATATTGCTCAATTTAAACTCTGAAACTTGAAATATTTTTTTTTTGTTTCCTTGGGTGACCAAATTTCTTAGTGTGAAGCTATCATTCTTGAAAAGCATATCACTTTCTTCTGTTTGGGGGCAACTAAAGGCTCCTACATGTGGGGGCGCTTGATAGAGTACCAGTAAGAGCTCTAATCATATTGCAGAAGACATGCCCTCCTAGAAATCCATTGCTTTTCTTGAATTTTGAATGTGACCCTGTTAACTAGCACTTGCTTAAAATACAGAATCTTTTGATGAGCGCATGGCATTTTCCTTTTTCTTTCCATTTTATAGATTCATCAATTAACTTCAGAGGGCGAGCAGAAAGAAAGACAGCCCCTTGGGTTAAAGGTAGTTCTCACTCAGAAACATTTGTTATGTCCCACTTTCTTTGCTCCTGAGTTCTAGAGACTTCAAGGAGACACTGTTTCTGGAATGCATCATAAGACAAAAATACAGCAGGAAAGTAGCAGAAACATTGCTTTGAGTTGGGTAAAAATGCAAAGCAAGAGCATTGAGTGTGGCATAGCACTTATTCAGAGCAGCTCTGGATCGTTCATTCAGTTGGATTCAGAACATGAGCTGGTAAGTTACCTTCTAAAGTAAACACGTAACCTATCTGTTACAAAGATGCCATCCCTGGGGCTGTGGAATGAATGAATTAATGTTGGCATGAATCTTCAAATGCTGTTTATGCAAATATAAAGACATCTAACCTGTTATTAAGACGATGAATACAACTGTGAATCTGATGGCTGAAGGGTTTTGTCACTTCTGAGTCACCACTTATTAATACATTGTAGAATAATTTTAGCAGATTATAACCTACCAAAATTGAATAGAAGAAAATGGACAATATTGGAGTAAAACGTATATAGAAAGGATTACTACACTTTTTTATACTTTGTTTTAATTGTGTGATCATTCATAAAATATTTTTCTTAATATGAGTCACAGTATATGGTTTTGGCAAATTATGGCCCTTGAATCAAATTTTTGCATACTAGTGCTCTTGGTATATTAAACTTTTTTGGAACATATCTACACTCATTCATTTTATATTGCCTAGGGCTTTATGTAATACTTTTGCAAAGATGAGCAGTTACCACACACACGCATACATTAGAGTTTGCAAAACCTAAAATATTTGCTGTTTGATTCTCTCCGGGAAATCTATGGTTCCTGTGTTTGAAGTTATTGGAGACATTTAGCCTATAAATACATTTCTGGCACCTTAGAAAATAAAAGAAGTATAATCAATTTCTGTATAATCTGGTATTTGTGTTCTTTCTTTGAACTCAAAATAAACATTACTATGATTTAACTATTACTTGTAAATATTTTTACCTTGAGCTAATGGTGAGTAATTTTCAATTTTGGGCCTAATGGTGTCTTCTCTGAATATGAACATGTTGTTGAGTAGTAAGTTGATGCTACACGGTTAGGTGGAGAGCAGAGGCCCCTGATTGTTTGTAAATTTTGCAAACATTATCCAGAAAGATTACCAGCCAATTGGTCCAACTTATAAGCTTTATCTATGTTTTCAAAATGATGTAATTGTGAAATGAAAATACAGCTTTAGAAACTGGAGTGAAGCTCAGTGATACAGCAAATGCTAAGCCAACATGAATCCCTGAGATCACTTGCCAGGACCCAACATAAAAAGAGTCATAAAATTCAGTTAGTGTTAGTGGATTAAACAATAATTTTTCCACAAGGAAGTAGATCGGACTCAGGCTATTGCTAGTATAAAGCAGTACAAGTAATATGAAACTAAATTTTCTCTTTCCCCAAATCTTGGCTACTGAAGTTAGTTATGAGCATGAAAGATGGACTCTTGTGGTTATTTCCATTTATTTAATGAGTGCTCATTGAGTCACAGATACAAAACTATGATGGCTGCGAGGAAAGAATCCACATAACTTGCGCAGAAGGTACGTGGGTGCAATAGAAGATGAGCCTAAGGAGCTGGACACTGTCCATGCAGTTCATGAAAATAGATGTGAATCAAGCCAAGAAGACTGCAGCATTTATCACATAAGAATTGAGGAGCCATGGGAGGATTTCAGTCAGGGTGGTGGAGAATGATATTTGTATCAAATACGTTCTTTGCAGGTTCAGCAGTGGTTAGAAGGTGGAAATAACGATTATTTTAGTAATCCAGCTGAAAAATAATGAAGGCCTGGAGTGTGTGCAGCAAGTTGATGAACCATATCATGGTACAGATGTGAAGTGTACTGGAGGGAAAATCACGAAGTTTGTGGAGAAGAATGAGAAGAGATTAAACTGGAAGTTAAGTAGAGATCTTCATGAGAAAGTATTTCACAGCGCATTAAGGAATTCAGTCTTCCCTTAAAGGCACTCAAGAGCTATTGATAGAAAATTCGCCCTTCTGCAGGGTAAAAAAAAAAAAAAAATGGATTAAGGAGACTAAAGCCCTGAGGTAGAGAGACCCACTAGCAAGCTATTTCCAGGAAACCTTGTTAGAAAGTGGTTTTGAGTAAGACGGTGAACGTATTAATCAGATTAGGCCCCCCCCATCTTCTCAGGTCACACGTGGAATAATCCACTTGTAAGAGTCCACTGTTAAGCTATATTGAAGATTGGAAGGATACTCTAAGGCATATTAGTGATGTGGTGATGGACTGATCTCCCATGTAGAGCTCTGAACTTTTATATGTGGACATATTTCAAGAACTATTTTTCTGTGATAAGTTATCCTTTAGGAATATTCTTGTATAAGATATCAAGCACCTGAATTCTTCATAAAGACGACTAGAGAAAATAATCTGTCCCTTCATTCTAATTTTTGTTTGAAATCCAGTATCAGGGATAGTTGCATCAGCAGCAACTGACTGAAGGAAAGAACTTGATAACTTTTCCTCAGTGAAGCTTCTGACTTTGTGACATTATCTCACATATATAATTGCTATTTATTTGATCCCTAAAGAAGCATAAAAGCTACTTCTATGGCAGGAGGAATTTGCATAAACCCAAGATCTCCTGTAAAGCTATCTACTTTCACTTAATCTTGACAAGGAGAAAGGATTATAGTTATCTGAGAATTACACTGCTAATTTTTACACAAATCAATCTGCCAAATACACAAATCACTGTTGCATAACTAATAAATGTACAACCTTAAAAAGTCTCCAGTCATATCATTGTTCTAGTTTTTTCTATTCAGACATTTTCTTACCTTTCTGTGTTAACTTTGATGTCTGAAGATTCCATACATGATTTCTTTCTCCTTTTCAAACATAACTAATATAACTTAATATAAAATAGAAAATATTATAATATAAAGTATTCTTTTAATTTAATGCCAAGTATTGTTATGGCCTGTGTCTAAAATATCTCCTGAAAATTTCATATTTAGAGGTGGAGCCTGGTGGGAGGTTTTAGGTCAGCACCATGTGAACTGGAAGGGCACATTCTCAACTCTACCTTCTCTCTTCTCTGTTTTGTGGCTACTGCTGGTTGCGTACTTCTCCTCCATTATACTTCTTCACTATGCTCTTTCTGACTTAGAGCCCACAGACTGTGGACTAAGCCCCTGGGTCTATGAGATAAAATAAACCTTTTCAGCTTTAAGTTGTAAGTTTCAGACATTTTGTTGCAGTAATAATCCTGGGGATTGTACCTGATATTGTGGTTTAGATTCCTTCAGAAGCAGTTTGTGGAGTGAGTTTAGAAAGGTTTGGAGATGTTGTCTAGAGAAGCCTTAAAACACTATCAACTGGGTTTCATTAACAACGCTATCTAACAAACACTGGGTTTCAACCTGCCAAAGATTAAAACTGGTTCTATCTCTTTCATTATGTACTAAGCTAAAATCAGAGTGGATTTGAGACTTAAATATTAAAACAGAAACACTAAACCTGCTGGAAAATAAGTCAGACAGAACTCTAAGTGATGTTGGCATAGGAAAAGACTTTATGAATAAAACTATAGCAGCATGGGAACTAGCAGAAATAATCAAAAGTTGAGATTTCATCTTATTAAAAGGATTTTAGATAGCAAGAGAAACTATCCAAAGAGTGAAAAGACAACCTACAATATAGAAAATAAAGTTGCCAGCTGTTTCTTAAAGCACTATTATCTAGAATATATAAAGAACTAAAATCTTTAGTCCTTCAAATTAAAGGCCAAGATCAAAAATGGGCATCTGAAATGTATAGACACTTTTCAGATGAAGAAGTAAAGGGAGTGAAGAAGCATAAGAAGAAAAATTCAACATCTCTGGTAATTTGAGAAATACGGATGAAAACACTGAGATGCCATCTCACTCCACAAAGAATAGTTGCTATCATGAAACCAACCAAAAATAAATGCCAGTGGGGCTGTGGGGAGAAAGGAACACTTCACCACTGTTCGTGGGATTGTAGATTGCTACAACTCTGATAGAAATCAGTGTGGAGATTCTTCAAAACACCAGGATTAAACCATTTGACCCATTTGACCCTGCTATGTCCCTGATAAGTACATAAAAGAATTAAAAGATTCATATCACAGTGACATGTGCACCTATGTTTATAGCAGCTCAGTTTGTGATAGCTAAATCTTGGAAACAGCCCAAATGCACATCAGCTGAAGATTGGATAAAAAAGTGTTTATACACACACACACACACTATATATATATATATATATATATATATATATATATATATATATGAAATAAATAGGATATACCATATCATTTCTCTGATATGAGAAACTGAAGATATAAATGAGTTCCAGAATGTATTATAGGTACTGTGAAATAGGAATAAAATGTTCAAAGGGAAAAGGAAAGGAGGGGTAGAAGAAAATAAAGAAGCAAAAGAAAAAATTTGGTGATAGAAAAGGAAACAAAGCTTATGTACAGGGGACATGGGGGATTGTAGGGAGGGCAGGGGAATGGGAAAAAATGAGAATATGTGTCATAAACAGGAATAAATTGTCAATGTACAATCCCACCAATAATGTTGAATGGGATCATAATTTATATATAAAATGTACCGGTAAAAACAATACTTAATGCAACCCGCTCAAAAAAAAAAAAAAAAAACAGAAAAATAATTCTGTTTAGAGTACAGAATAGTAGTAATGTGCATAGTAAAGGCAGGATTATGAGATTTCAGGTGAGAATGAGGACTCTGCTGAAAACTGGACTAGAATCCGTGCATGTTTATTTCTGGCAAAGAATTTGTCCACGTTTTGTCCATGTCCTAAGACTGTGAAGGAGACTGAAATTAAGGAATATGAACTGATTAACCTGGTAGAAGAAAGTTCTAGAATGATCACTGTTCAGGCCATGTCATGAATACAGCTAGTTGCTGTCAGCTAGATTCACAGAATTAAAGACAGAATTAAGGAATGAGGACAGAATTAAGGATTTAAGGGTAAAACCAGAGCCAAATGATGTATAGATTGACCAGAACAGAATCATCTGTAAAGTTGGGACAAAGAAGAATGAATTTGATGAAAAGATTACCATTAAAAAGAAGTCAAGTACTTTGTGACAGGATAGTAAGACACATGGAAACAGCTCAGAATTTGGTCAGGCCCCCCAACACACAAGCTCAGAGGTATAAATGTCCAAACTTTACATTTGAGAAGAGAGTCCCTTGTCTCTCTGCTGAAGAAGGGTTTTCTAGGAAATTGAATTCTTTTTTTTTTTAATTATCTTTATTGGTACATTAAATATACACATCATGATTGCACTTCATAATGGGGATTTGTACCAGTATAAGACACAACTTAATTCTCATTTTTTCCCATAGCCCCACCCACCCTACCACCCCCCCCCCATGGAAATTGAATTCTTGGCATGCTCTTAAACATTCTCAACAATCCAAACACTCAGGGCTTTGTGCAGACATTGACCATGGAAGCCAAGCTACTGCTTGAGCTAGTGGCAGAACTTGGCCATATCTGTATGGTGTTTGTCCTTCATAAATGAAGAATGCAAGGGTTGCGGTATCCACCTAGACTTCAGAGGGAAACCTAGGAGACCAGACAGTGTACCTCTGAGTACATTTAGCAGTGCACAAAGCTATAATGGTGATTATGAAGAAGCACTAGTGACCCCAGAAAGTTACAGATATGAGGAGCCCAGAATTTATGATCTGGAAGACCACAATCTGTGAAGTGAGCCAGCCTAAGAGAGAAACCTGGTTCATTGCAATGAGCAGTGCCATTGAGCAGGGCTACTTAAGTCTTTTGTAGTTTTTACACTATACTGCAACCTGCCGTACATATTGAACATAAAGCTGTAAGATTTATTATTTGTTCTACCAAATCCTAGTCTTGCTTTGTTCATATTTCTGTCACCTAATTTCCACCTTCAAGTATGGTAATATTTATCCTGTGCCATTATATGTAGAAAATGTTTAACTTCTTAAAATATTTTTTCAACTTTTTGATACAATTTATAGTATCTAGTGATTATGTTCATTAAGAGGAATAGACACATGTATGTGACACATCTTAGTTCTTTTATTTATTTTATTTATTTATTTATGTATTTGTTTGTTTGTTTGTTTATTTATTTTTTTTGAGACAACGTCTCGCTTTATAGTTCAGGCTGGCCCTGAGCTCAGCCTGAAACTCACATCACAGCAATCCTCTTGCCTCTGCCTCCCAAGTGCTGGGATTACAGGTGTGAGCCACCACACCCCGCACTGTGGTATGTGGTACTGGTTGCTGCTGGGGTGAGTCTCCACACCCAGTATTGTTATGTGGTTACTGGGGATTGAACCCCGGCCCTTGTGCTTGCAAAACAGGCGCCGGAACCACTGAGCTAACTCCCCGGCCCAGACACATCTTAGTTCTTTTATTTTCATCCTCTTCCTCTCCTCTCTCTTTGCCCTCTTGTCATCTTTTGTCCCCTTCCATCTTACAAAAGACCTATATATCCATTTTCTGTTACATATCTTTTATTTTGTTCTTTATTTATATATTTGAGTTGACTTTCTGATTTTGACAAAGGTTTACAGCAATGAGTTTGTCTTTTATCTCTGAAATTTTGGACATGTACTTTTTTAAAAAAATTGACTTTATTGGTAACATTTTATATACACATGATGATCACAGTCAGCATTGAGAATTTGTACCAGAACACTACATGACTTAATTCTCATTTTTCCCATTCCCCTGTTCCCCGATATCCCTTATCCCTATATACCTAAACTTTGTTTCACCATCAAATTTTTCTTTCCTTTCCCCACCCTATTTTTCCCTTTTAATATTTTATATCAAAATATTTATCATATATTCTAGAATTAATTTACATTTTCAGTTTCACATACCAGAGAAAAGATAGAGTATTTACAAATCTGTGACCTATTTTTTTCACTTATGAGTATGAACATGTACTTCTTAAGACATAAACTACTACTTTTGTGGTGGGTTATTTCTAGATGTTGCCTGAAAGCCTCATACATTCATAGATGGGGTTTGAGGGAGGTGGCTGAATCATGGGTATGTGATACTGGATTATGAGTATGTGATACTTGGAGTAGTCCACTGATTGGTTTAATATATTTCTGCGTATGCATAATGAGAAGCCTGAGCCTGCATTTGGGTGGCACCAATCAATAGATTTTTTAGGCTAAACTGAATAAAACAGGAATGGAAGACTCACTGCTGATTGACAGCAATGCCATGAAGCTCTCGTCTGCCATTGTGCTATAGATTGAAACCTCTACAAACTGTAATCTAAAACAGACTTTTCCTTCTTTAACTTGTGTGTCTTGAGTATTTTGTTCCAAAAGTGAAACAGTAACTAAGCCACTGATGAAACTATAAAGATTTTGGTAACTCTTATGGATGAACTAAATGTATTGTATAAAATTAGATGGACATGACCCTTTTACAGAACAAGAGACAAACTTTTGTGGTTTAAAGGTAAAGTATTTCCAAAAACTTGATTTCTGAGGTGGATCCTGGTTAGAAGAGACCGTTTACTAGCATGTGAACTGGAAGGCTGTATTTTTCTTTCTGACTCCCCCCATTTCCATCTGCTTCCTGACTCTTATAAGACAAGCAGCATTCTTTTCTCATGCTCATTCACTTTGCTAATTCTACACTGAAGCCAGCTGATCATAGACAGAAACTCAAACGTTGGGGCAAAATAAACCGATTTTTGGTGTTTTGTCACAAAGACGGGAAAATGACTAATAGAAGTATTGTACCTTATGGAACACAGTTGGCCTGAAAAAAATGTCAAAATGTTTGGATCGTAGTATAATGTTCTTACCAACTATTACAATTTTTAAAATCTGAATTATTTATATGCTCATTTGAAGAGCAAAGGAATTTATGTTTAGTTTCAGTCCCTCAAGGCTCTTAGAGACTACCACAAATACATTTTATTTTCTGTAATATTTTAATTGAAAATTATAATTGATTACATTTATGAAGTATAGTGATACACATATGTCACTGTCACTATCTACATCAGTATAAATATATACTATGTTTCTCCAAAAATAAGACCTGGTGTTATATTAGTTTTTACTCTTAAGATGTAATAGGGCTTTTGAGGGGATACCTAATTTTTTTTTCATGTACAATAGTCTACACTTATTCATGTACAATAATTACATTTATTCATTATGTACAAAATTCTACATTTACAACTTTGTTTCCTACAGAAGCATTTGCCCTAGCCTCTTATGTCCAGCAATAGAGCCCTCCTTAAATGAGTACTTCTCATCCATGTAGCCTGCTCATAGTGCATCATCAATATAGCCATCAGTGATTTTATTTCATATATTCTTCACCCAAGTCATGACCTCTTGCAGGCTGGGCTTCACAAAGTTTCTATTAAACCAAGTGTTAATTGAAGACTTACAAAAGAGGAGTGACAGCCAAAATTACAGCAATTAAGAATGATAGTTCTCACAAAAGTAGGAAAAATTACAAGCACCAAAATTCAGAACACAGTGCTCTATTTCACCTCAGTCCATTAAGTATGTTCATTACAATACACGTCTTACTGAATTATGAAGATTCATACTAGACACAACCATATCCTTTCTTTGTCAAGTGTGCACCTTGTTTGTGCTTTGTGTCTATACTTCAATTGGCCATTTTTCATAAGTCTTGAATTCTTCTGTTTGCATAAGTATTTACCTCTTATCCAAAAGTACCAGTTTAGGTATTTACAAATACTTAATTATAATTTATATTATCTTTTATTTTAAGCAATGGTGTTAATATTATTTGTATATTACTATATTTAGTAATTAATATAATTAAATCTTATGTATTTAATTATATATTAGTACCATTTTATAATTCAATGTGTCCATCATATGTTCCAACAGATATACTAAATGCATCTATGTGATTGATTTATTAACTTGGAGTTACCTTGGAGGATATGGATTATATTTAAAGAATCCTGAAAAATCATGTCAGAGTGTATTGGATGGTTAGGTCTTAATTTGGGGAAATATGACATGTAAATATGCAATGATTGAACGAGGCTAACATATCTATCGTTTCATTTATTTTTGTAATAAAACATTTGAAACTTATTCTCCGAGATATTTTGAAATGTGGAGAACATCATTATTAACTCTAGTCATCTTGCTGTTGTAAATATATTTTAGTAAAAACTCCCTTTTAAATACATTTTTCCAATATTCACATCCCACTTCATGTTTCTATATACAATTATTTTAGATGAGTATCTGCTACCAAAGATAAAGTTTCTGATTGAACAGGATTAACAAATTAGTGACCAATTTCTTCCAGAAGGAGCTATAACCAAACTTTATCAATAAAGCTGTAGATGAATTGGGGAGAGATGTGGTATTTGTGTGGCCTACTTCTTAACATTGTGGTGTGAATTCTTCTTTAGGACTTTTTCCACCACTACTATGATGATGCACATTTCTGGTAATTGTTGGAAAAATATTCTTTTCACTGGATTTAGTGTGCTAATTTGTGTTTATCTCTGTTTAGAGTGGATTATTAGAAATAGAATATGTCTTTGTATAGCATACTCTTGAGAACCTCTTAGTATCATGTACCCTTGGGATGCTTTGCTTTTTCCACTCCTCCAATAAAAGGTTAGCGGCCGTCCAAGCATTTTGTAAATGCTTCTCTAAAAGAGGATACCAAGAAAATAAACTTAGAGCCAAGAGTCAGTACTATGAATAATAATAGTGGCTATTGATTGAATCCTTACAATGTAGTTTGCATTGGGCTAAGCACTTTGTATGTATTATTTCATTTCAACTTCATAGCTCCATAAGAAGATTACTAAGAAAACTTGCTTTACTGAAAAATTTAATAAAATTATGATTACTTTTGAAATAAAGCAGTTGAAATCCCCCTATATTGTCTTGGCTTGTATTTTTATATTTATATTTAACTATGAATAGAAATAATTACTAATGTGTAGCAAGTACTTACTGTGTACCAGGCACTACTCTGTGTTTTACTTTAATAATTGTAATGTAGATAGTATAAATTTCCCAGTGAGGGCACAGAGAATCCCAGAAGCTAGATAACTGGCTCAAGGCCACTGAATAAGTTGGATGACTCAAAATTAAGTCTAATTTTTAATGATTCTGATCTGTGCTTTCAACTCTTACCTCCTTTTTCCTTCCTTCTGCATTTGGCTGTTTTCTGTTGCTGAAACTCACAGACTGAGATATTTATTAAGAAGTGGTTGAGAAGTTGATCTTCAGTGAGATCCTTTTTGTTGGCAGACACTTTCTGAAGAGTCATGAAGCAACTTAAGACATCACATGAGGAGAAAGCCCAGGTGTCCTTTAACCATAGTTTTCTCACAAAGGTCTCACCTCCAAATATGATAGTTGAATTAGGTTTATAACTCTTACTACCTCACAATGGGGATTGAATTGCAACATAACTCTTAGTGGAGACATCTAAATAATAGGACCACCCCAAACATCTTTTAACATAGTTTGCCTTCTTTGCAATTTTATTTTTACTGTCAGAGAACCCCATTGGGGTGGCCTTGTTTCTCTATCTCTGAGAGTTTTCTCTGGCTACATTATTTTATTGTTTCTACTAAAAGAGTTGTTGTTTGTGCTCCTAAAAAAAGGAAATTTGTCCTTAGTAATATTTAAGAGTTCTTTGTCATTTCCAAAGTGTCAGTTGTGAGAATGGAAGCTTTTCATATGCCTTATGAAAGACTTTCTGTCTCTCTCTGAATGAATAACACCATCGTAGTATTCTGAATTTTCTGTGAAAATACTCAATGAAATTATCAAACTGTATCATTATCCCCTTTGTACGGTTTTCTTGAAATTGTGGATGACATTTTTATATTTCAAAAAAAGAGATAAAAGTGTAAAGGAAAAGTCACACTAAATAGCTACTTAAATGTTCATGATGGGGACTATGATATGAAAAAACTTTCAGAATACAAAATGGTCCCCTGGAAAAAATCTACCTATTCATACAGATCTCACTAAATCAAAATAATTCATCAAAAAAACCCCCATGTACCCAAAGTGTCTACTAAAGAACATTTTCTTTTATAATCATGTTACCTACACATCTCTAGCAACAAAACTGTAGATATATTTTCCAAGTATCCATATTATGTATTTTCCATTGACATAATATAATGAAAGTATGGGTCACAAAAAAAGAAATCAAGAGCCATTAATCTCTTGTATCCTTAATCTCTTTGTCTATATGATAAATGTATTACCTTCTTGACATTTAAAGTCCTATCTAATTATGACATCTTTTTCTCCCTTACTGTGGAAGATTTGCATTTTCTATTACTTCAAATAATCTTTCTGTTACTTTGCAATTCTGTGTAACTAGTGCTTTTTTTCTGAATTATTTTTATCCCTTTTGCTAGTACAGTATGACTATTTCTAGATACCCATGCAACAAAAAGACCTTGCAAGAATTTCAAATAAGATACAATGGTATTTAGAATGCAAACTAAGGTCTCTTAGATGCTAACAATATACTAATATAGATCAGTTCTCCTCTCATGGTTAAACCTAATGATATGTAAAACCCTTAAGACAGTTAAACAAACATTTTGAAAGGGCAGTTCTGTATGCTTTATTAAATTATGTGTCAAAATATTTTATGGAGATCAGGTATATAACCTCCACTAAATCATAAATTCTTTAAGTACAGAGATCATGGTTTTCTTGTTTATTATTCTCTGTAGGATACCTAACACCCTGAAAGACTCTAGGTATACATTCAGCTCATAGTTAATAGTATCTGTTGTTGTGAAGTTATGTATAAGTTAGTATTTAGTGTTATGTATACATTCTGTACAAAATGATGACCAATGCATAAAGGGAACATATGGCACTAGAAATGGAAAGAATGTTGCCTAAACTAGTAATTTTAAATGCACATAGCTAATCGTGAAAGTGTAAATAGTATATAACCAAATGTTAATAATGAAGAAAATCATAGTTAAGGTAGTGTGCCATAATTGATGCAGTACAGGTTGTGAAAAATCCGTATTCAAAACACTTCATTTTAAGGCATGGAAATCTAACCAATCAGGGCTTATACGCAGCTTCAAGCTTGCTAGGCCCCAAAACTTACATGATTTTGAGTATTTTCTTAAAAGTATCTTGTTTTTAAATTTCTATGACCATGTGAGCATATTTTTACAGCCATTTTGGGGCTGTGGAAGAAGCCTATGCAAGTAAATTCCTTAAATCTGAACCTCTACTAACTACATGATAAATCTGCCTCTGGCCTTATGTCAAGATCATAAACTTGGTAAATGGCAAGGAGCTAGATTTAATTTCCCTGTATGAAGTCCTGAGCCACAAAATGAATAGTTCCGAGAAAACCTGTTGGCTGGCTCAGTTTCTTATAGATGATTACTTAACCCAGTCTTTTGGTCACCTGGGAGAGGCTTAAAACTATGCTTGAGTCATAAAAACCTGGAGCCAATATATGCAGTACTGGTTTGTCTTCTCTGAATCTACTCCTGATGATGCTGTTATACTCATTGCTTATTCATGTTCTCTTTAGGAAATATGATCATATATTCAAGGAATATGAATTTGTACATAAAATTATAAAACATATGAGAAACATCAACATCAAAAAGTTCATAGCATAAACAGATGGGAGAATTCATATCCAAGGAACAAGAGATAGTAGAGCAAAATAAAAAGAACATAAAAGTAACATATTTAAATATGGACATATGTGTATAGGCACAGATATATAATCTCCAACTTACGATTCCTTAGCTCATGATTTTTAAACTTTAAATCAGTGCAAAGTAGATGCACATAGTACAAACTGTTCTTTTATCTTTTCCCCAGCGTAGTGATAAGCCACATGGTCCTTTCTTATGATTCTGAATAGGGGCAATGAGCTGTAGTTCCCAGAAAGCCATGTGACCATGGGGGGAAGTATCCAATACTCTATACTAGTATTATGTGCTAGCATATTTGAATATTGACAGTCAAAAATCAATGTCAAAATACACTTTATGTTAAGATAAATTTGAAAATAGGCTAATGTAAATATTCTGAGTATGATTTAATTAGGCTAGGCTAATCTGCAATGCTTTGGAGGTTGGGGTAGTGAATGCATTTTAGACTTAATCATATTTTCAACTTAGGATATGCTCATCAGGACATGGTCCCATCAAAAGTCAAGATATAGATTAAAAATGCATAATTATATATATATATATATGCACACACATATATACATGCATATATGTGTATGCTTATATCTAGATATACTCGTAAAACCTCATGGGTGGAACCTTGCATTTTGGGAAGTAACACAATTGTCTACTTGTCACGCTGAGGGATTTATAAGTCTGTGTGATGTTGAGAGTTATAGCCTGGTAGGAAGACATGAGTCACTGTGGGCTTGGCCTGAAAGGGCATTATATGTCTCTGCCACTCTCTCAGTCACTACTGTTTCCTCTTTGTCTTGCCATGAGCTCTTTTTACTCTGCCACAACTCTCTGCCACACCATCCTGCTTCAAAGAACACCAAGTATGGACCGAAAACACTACCATCTGTGAGCCACAGTAAACCTGTCCTACTTTAAGTAGCCAGTGTTAGCTTGATTATCAAAAGCAAAGGGTGACTCATTTTGTTGGCTAACAAGATGGTCTGATAAAGTTATGCCAGCAAAGATGGAATGGAGGAGAACTTGGTTGCTGAATTGATTAGCAGTTAGAAGCCAGATATTTTAGAACAGTACAATAGAAAAGATGGCCTGAAGGCATCATAAGAACCAGCAGAAACTGCCCTCTGCAGCCTCAAGTTTACAAAGTTGAAAAACTTTAAGAAAAGAGCCCCAGAGTCTCATGTTCCAGATTGGTGATAACTGGAGGAATTTTTCCTCTATATCAGGCTCAGCCACCCAGGCACTCAGCCTCTGCAGCTGCTGCTCCAGCTGGTGGCAGGCCTTGTCATCATCAACACTGCACTGGTTTTAAACACATGTAGAATACAAAAGTTGTGAGGTCACAAAGATTTCCACCCAAATTTCAGAAGAAGGCTTTCGATGTCAGACTGGGTGCCCCTGAGAAGACAGTGACTAGAGCTCGGAGTGTGAAGCTGACTGTGGTTTGTAGCAACTCTGCTTCATTTTCTCTGTACTCTGGGATCCAGGACAAAGGAACAGGTCTTACGGGCACAATAATTTCATTTCAGAAGAAAGAAGAACAGAGTTGTAAAACACTGTGATAGCTAATTGAGGTGTGAACTAGAGTACATATATAGAGTACCTATATCCCTGCCACTCCGTCAATCACTACTGCTTCCTCTGTTTTGTCATGAGCTCTTTGTACTCTGCTGCACCCCTCTGCCATGTCATTCTGCTTTAAAACATATGAAGTATGGACCAAAAGCACTACCATCTGTGAGCCACAATAAACCTGTCCTACTTTAAGTAGTTATTTCCCCAGTTTTAGAATGCATAATTGTGATAGATATAGTAAGTAGTTGGCAGAATCATCATACTGGTTCCTTAAACTTTATGTTAGGGCTATTATGGTGGAACAGACCAAATCACTAGCACTGTCTTTACCTGAAGAAACATTAAGCCTAAAGGAACATGATATTCCTGGAGGGACTGCAGAGATTAATGCGACTATCGGATTACAAACATGTAGGTATGGTGGTTCTCACCATTTTCCCCACTTAATTCTATTTGACTTGTGCATAAAAAGGATGGTAAATTAATATAAACTCAATTAAGAGATACGTCCAGTTGCAGCTAGTGTATCAAATGTGCTTTCCTTGCTTGCACAGATTAACACATCTCGTGGTACTTGATATTCAGCAGCTATTGATTAGGCAAAGACTTTCTCCGTCCCTATTCCTAAGTCCCACCAGAAACAATTTGTTTTCAACTGGTAAGGCCAGCAACACACCTTCACTATATTATGTCAGGGTTATATTTATACTCCAGCCTTGTGCCACAGGGATCTTGATTGTCTTTCCCTTGTGCAAGGTATCTCACTGGTTCATGGCATTCCTAATATACCAATTGGAACAGGTGAGCAGGAGGTAGAAACCACTCTGGACTTGTTAGTAAAGCATTTGCTTTCCAGAGGATAGGAAGAAAATCCAATTAAAACTCAAGGTCCCTCTACCTAAGTGAAATTTCTAGAAGTTCAGTGGTATAGAACATGCAGAGATAAATATCCCTTCCAAGAAGAAGGACAGGTTGTTTCATCTGGCTTTCCTAAAACAAAAAATGACACACAGCAATTACTAGGCCTGTTTGGGTTTTGGAGGCCACATATTCGTTGCTTAGTTGTGTTACTCCAGCCTATTTACTGAGGGACTTGAACACCTGGAAATTTTGATTATGGCCCAGACAGCAGAAGACTCTACAATAGGTTCAAGCTTCTGTACAGGCTGCTCTGCCACTGGGGCCATATGATCTAGCAGGTGCAGTGATTTCTGAGGTGTCAGTGGCAGATGGGGAAGTTGGAATCTCTGGCAGACTCCCATGGATGAATCAGAGCAGAGGTCTTTAAGATTTTAGAGCATCTTCTTCATGTAACTTGTGCCCTTTGGACCTGGTCAGGCTCAATCTAACATAAACTACTTTATTTTATTGATGAACTACTGTATATTCACCTCTTATGATGTGACGAATTAGAAAATTTCCAGCTCTTCATGGGTAATTCAGGTTGCATGGCAACTTTGTGTCCCAGGATCAGAAGTTCAGTTTTCACTAATGCCCAGTAGCAGTTTAGCAGATGTGTTTCAAAGCGAGAGTAGTTGTCTGCAAATTATATCAGAACATTTCTGTCATAGAAGAGTCATTGTTTTGTCCTTATTGTCATAAACACTTATTCTGGGTATGGGTTTGCCTTCCCTGCACATAATGCTTTGCCCAAACTAACATCTGTGGACTTAGAGTATACCTTATCCAACATCATGATATTTCATGCAGCATTGTTTCTGTTGAAATAACACATTCAATGGTCAAAGAAGGAAGTTAATAGGATAATGCTCATGGAATCCACTAGTCTTACCATGTTCCTCACCATTCAGAAGCAGCTGGATTAATAATAAGGTATAATGACCTTTTGACGATGTAGTTTCAAGGCTAGCTGTGTGACAGTACCTTGCAGGGCTGGGGTCAGGTTCCCCAAAAGGTGTTTTATGCTTTGAATCAGCATCTCCTACATGGTAATATGCATTGAATAGCCAGCATTCCGGGGTCCAGGAATTAAGGGGTGGAAATTCCGAGTGGTGCCACTCACCATTGCCCCTAGAGACCCGCTAGTGAAATATTTATGTCTGTTTCTGTGATCTGATATTCAGCTGGCCTAGAAATCTTGTTCCAAGATGTACAACCATGATTTCACTGATTTGAAAGCTCACTCTCTGCTTATTTTAGGCTCTTCATGCCTCTGAATAAACAAACTAAATAGGGCATTATGGTTTTGGCAGGGGTAATTGATTCACATTGTCAAGGTTCGTGTCTTAGTTATTTTCCTCATTGCTGAGACAAAATACCCGAGAAAGGAGAAAAACATTTATTAAGCAGTAACAGTTTGTAGAGATTTTAGTCCATATTCAACTGACTCCAAGGCAGGGTGGCATCTCAGAGGAGCAACAGTTCATTGTGGACAGAAGGTAGCAAAGCAGTGAGGTATACCCAGAACTCTTTTTATCCCTTGTATCTAATCCAAACTAGTTAGGGTAGTTGGCACTCACAGCCTTAGTCCTAGTGCCCTCAATCCTAGCACTGCCTACTCTAGATTACATACTCTAGATCCAGCTGCCCCTGTAAAAGCCCCACCTATGAGTGCATGAGGCTTTGGGGGGACATCTACACACAGGCCGTTACAGGGAAATTGGACTATTACCCCACAGTCAAGGAAAGAAAGAATATATATGGATTATAAGAGATCCCTTAGATTTCCTCCTAGAATTATCATATGCTGTTATTCATGTGAACAGAAAACTACAAAAAATCCAGTCCAGGCAGGATAAAAAATGACCCATACTCTTCATGAATGAAGCTATAAGTCACTCCACCGGATAGAGGATTAAGACCTGCTGAGGTGCTTGCTGAAGGCCAAGGGAACACAGAATGGGTAGTAGAAAAAGGTAGTTATAAATACTAGCTTGGACTATGTAACCAGTTTAATAAATAATTTTAATTGTAATTTTTCTTTCCTTATTTTGTTAATATGCATGTACATGTTTACACATAGAGTAAGGAGGCATCTTCATTTTTCTTCTTTGTAATATAATATTGATAGACCTATAATTGGTTCTTAAGTATTGTTAAACTTATATTATTTTAGGGCCAGGGTCTATACTATTTTAGTTATGAGGTGCTAGGGGTAAGCATTAAAAAAATCCTTTGCTGGTCTAGGGATTTAGCTCGGTGCTTCGGGTGCCTGCCTTGCAAGTGCAAGGGCCCAGGTTTGGTAACCACATACAACAATGCTGGGCGTGGAGACTTATGCCCACCAGCAATCAGAACCACATACCACAGTGCCAGGCATGGTGACTCACACCTGTAACCCCAGCACTCGGGAGGCAGAGGCAGGAGGATTGCTGTGAGATCAAGGCTGAGCTCAAGGCCAGCCTGAACTACAAAAGCAAGACCTTGTCTCAAAAACAAAAATCCTTTGCCTTCTATTTTGGGGAGGGAATTGGTGTGCATATGTTTATATGCAGGGTAAGCAATACCGTGTTAAGCATAACTATGAACTCCTTAATTTATCTGCAGACTAAATATGGCTTAAGGAAATGTGTGTGGTTATCAAGTTGGTAAGAGTGGAAGGTGATAGTTAATTTTGGCTTGAATAAGAAATGCCTAGGATATAGTTTTAGCAATGTTTCAGGTATTTCTGGATAATTGACTTATTGAAGACGAAAGACTCAGCCTGAGTGTGGGTAACACCAAGCAATATGTTTATAGCTTATATGAAAGAAAAGGGAAAGAAGAAAGTCTCACTTGTGCTTCTTCAGCAGAGGTCCAGTACTTGTCATTATCTTTGGACATCCCTCTCCAGGCTTTCAGCACAGGTCCCTCAGCCTTCCAGGGCAGACCCCTGAGCTGCAGGTACAGACTGCTATGGGACTATGTAATGAGCTTTGGGCCTTTCACTTTTGACTGGAGATCTTTCCCTCTCCAGCATGAAGAAGAAGACCCTCTTGCATTCTTCCACACTGAATTCTGCAGGAGGCCATTGAAAGGCTCACTTGGAAGTCCTTTAATACCATTTATATTATACTGTATTATATTATCATATTACATTACATTAAATCTGTTCTTCTAGTATAACCTAATTGATATAACGACTTACTGACTCTGAGCAGTTCTTAGGGCAGCATGCATCATTTTATTTCTTGTTGAATTGCTCAAAGCAAATCACATGTTGAGGCATAAAGAAAATGATTAGAGGTATGTGATCCTGTAGAAAGTGACAGTGGATATTTTGAACTAGCAAATTAGTCTTTCTGTTATATATAGTTTCGAAAAGTAGTTTTTTGTTTGTTTGTTTGTTTTTTTTTTTTTTTTTAGACAGGATTTCACTCTGCAGTACAAGCTAGTGCTGAGCTCAATGTGTAGCCCAGGTGAGCCTCAAAGTGAGCAATCTTCCTGCCTCTGCCTCCTGAGTGCTTGGATTACAGGCATGAACCCCCACACCCAGTACTATGGTATGTGGTACTGATTGCTGGTGGGCATGAGCCACCGTACCTGGCATTGTTGTATGTGATTATCGGGGATCAAACCCATGACCTTGTGCTTGCAAGGCAGGCACCTGAACCACTGAGCTAAATCCCTGGTCCTGACAAGCATTATTTTATGTAGGTATTTTTCCTGTAATTTTAGACACTCTTAAAATTTTTTTATTCTGTGACATATGTGCACTCATGTTTATAGCAGCTCAGGTGGTGATTGCTACATCTTGGAAACAACCAAAATGTCCATCAACTGCAGACTGGATAAAGATGTGGTTCTTTTATAGAATGGAGTATTACTATACCATTAAAAATGATAAGATTGAGTCATTCATACTCAAATGGACATACCTTGAGGACATCCTCATAAGTGAAATAAATAGGTCACAGATGTGTAAATATTGTATCTTTTCTCTTGTATGAGAAAATGAAGTTGTAAATGAGTTGTAGTATGTGTAGTTGATATTGTGAAATAGAAAATTTTTAAAAGGAAAGAGGATGTAGAGGTAAATAAGGGGAAAAGAGTGTGACAGTAATCAAAAAGGAAACAAAGACTATGTATATAGAGGGTTGGGGTTGCAGGGCAGGAGGAAGGGTAAAAATGAGAACCAAGTCGTGTCATATTCTGGTACAAACTCTAAATGTTGAATGCGATGATGATATGTATTCATAATGTACCAATAAAGATTTGAATTTAAAAAATTCTTTACTCTGTAGAGAACAGATGGGTAGACTTTGTGGCAACGGGCAGGGGATCTAGGGAAAGCAAAAGAGTGGGAGTTTTAGGAAGGGACAAAAAGTAAAAATGATCAAGGTGCAATTATGTATATGTATCAGTTTCCTCAAGTTTAATGTAATTATGTATCACAAAATTAAACCAACAATAAAAACAGAATTCTTTATTGACATGACAAGGATTATCATTATTACACTCAAATTTCCTGGATTAAAATATGCAGACATGAGTATCATCGTCTCAATTATACTTAGAACTTAAAGGTCTTTCCCGGCTGGGCAAAGGGGCATATAGGACAAATACTTATAGTCTGGACTCAGTAGGAGGCTGAGGTGGGAGAATTGCTTGAGCCCAGAAGTTTGACAGCAGCCTGAGAAATGTAGCTATAGATACATAAAATATATTTTGATTCATATCTCTCTGTCTCTGTGTCTCTCTCTCTCTGTCTCTCTGTCTCTCTGTCTCTCTCTCTCTCTCATTTTGATGTACACATGATCACAGACAAGGAAAGTGGGGTGGAACAGGCATGTTTTCCTTTCCTCACCAGGGAAATCTGATATTCACTAACTTTGCTATGAATGCCAGGACAAGTTAGTTCCAATGACAACATTTGTCCTCTACCCACAAATCAAGTCCACTTCTTAGACTTCGAGAATAGAAGAAAGTGAATAAAAGGAAAAGACATGTTAATTTCAAGCTCCATTTAGAAATGCACTAGAAAAATCAATGGCTGGTAAATAGAAATCGGCAAAATTGGCAGAAAGAATTTTTATATTCAAGCATAGAAAGGGCCAGAACATAAATCTGCACACTGACCAGATAATAGCCAAATAAAATGATGATGACACTAGAAAGGCACTGATGGGGCTTTTTCTCTTTCTCACTATTTTTGTGCACTAAAGAACATCTGATCCTCAATTCGCTGAACTAAGTTCTGTCATTTTAAAATTTGAGAATAAAGTTTGATTAAACTTTGTCATTAGCTTTTTTTCTCCCTAGCTTTATTGATTTCCTAGCATGGAAGTAGACAGATACTGTATCTTGGTAGGAGTGATTAACCAATAGCTCTATTGCTAAAGATATTTAGGAAATCTGGATTGTAGGGGGTTGCATGTGGAAAGGTCTCTGTTTTCAAGCTTACAGATATGTTTTAGGGGTGAATTTAAGTTCACTGTCACTAATTGTTCAGTGTTACATGTGAGCAATGTGATGTTATTATGACATTTACAAGTTCCTTGAAAAATAAGCAACTTTTCAACTTTGTGTTGCCGAAGGACAGAACTACTTCCACAGCAATCCTCTCACCTTTGCCTCCCAAGTGCTGGGATTACAGGCATGAGCCACCATGCCTGGTACTGACCCTGTACTAAGCAATTCCTTGTATCAATCTCAAGTGTAGTTCCCTTTTTTAATTGTACCATGCCAATTGATATTCTCTTATGGTTTTGGCTTTAACTTTATCAATGCATTTAATAGATGAAAGATTTGGGGGTTCCTTTTCTGAAAAAAATTTAAAGTCATCTTTAGTGAATAGTTTACACATACACCTATTGGAGAAAACTAAGAAATCAGATGGAAATAATGTCTGAGTCCGATCTGCAAAGCAAGCAGCAAATTAGAACAGCATCATCATTGACAGCTTTAATCAGCTGAGCTGTCCATGCATAGAGGTGTTTTTTTGTTTTTTCCTGAGACATATCAGGACTAAGTAACTTTAATCTGTAAATAAGCACGCAAGAAAGAGCAAACAAGATCAGAGAGAAGTAATGGACATGAAACAGACATGGAAAAAAATAATGAAATAAAAGTGCCCAAGAAATGTCTGAAAAATTGAGTGAACATCTAATCCTCCACATAGTAGAACATCTTGGGTTAGTGTTAGGGATACCTTGTAGGCATCTTTGTGCACTAAGATGCTTCTGGTTTTTATTACACAGATATGTCTCTGCCAAGTAGATTAACATTTTCTTTTGCCTTCATGTATCTTTTTGCACATGGTCAGATTGAATGAACTGGTGAGTGGTACTTTGCCTTTGCACTTTAGTAGTCTGTACTAACCCTCCGACATTGGATCCATCATGCATGTTAGTTTTATTGTACTCTGTGGTAGTTTGTAATGATACTTCCATTCATTTGATTTTCCACTAATAATTTCCTGTCTTTTGATGTGACAGTTCAGTGATTTGAGGTTTTTTTAAATGTGTGAGTAAAATTATAATAAAAACTATGATTTGCCCAACATTTTGTATTCACTAGGCATTGTGCTCTGTGCTTTGTATCTTCTTGTTTTCATCTTCACAGCAATGTGCTGAGGTGTGTACTCCTATGGAGGTGTAGAAACTAAGACACAGTAATGTTTAATAGCTTGTTCAGGCTCAGTTTTGTTCTTCTCCACTATGCTATCAGCTTTACTGTGCTTTTCACAGAGGTAGGTAGCATAAAATGCAAAATTCTCTTTTGGAGGTTGATTCTAAACACATTATTATTTACTTCTAGACCATTAATCATAGCCTTATAAGCATTCCAAGTAATTTTAATGGCTCCCTCAAGTATCTTTCCTAATTCTTAAAATAGTTGAGTTGATAAATATTTTATTATGATTTGAAGTTTCTTTCCCATTTAAAGGGCAGCTATTTTTGAAGTCTAATTGTAACATATATTACTGGGAATTAGCATAAATTTATTTTATCAGATTCTTTTTTAATGAACAAATTATAATAAGAGCAAGTTCAAAAAATAGAAGGGCTCTGGATACCTGAAACTGGTAGAACAAAGCAGTGCTAAAGGATGTGTAGCAGAGGAAGATATTGAAGTTAACAAATATCACCTGCATCTTGAGTTCTATTTGACCCAGGCCCATAGCTGATAAATGCTTTTTAATGATGTGGTACATATTGGGAGTGATGAATAAAATTATATGCATCATTTTATCGGAAAAGTAGATGGATACTTTGAAATCCGTGTTTCATTTGATTTTAGATTTCCTAATTTTACTAAGATGTGCATATTCAAAGCTTATGACTAAACAATTCTGTAATAATTTATAGCTAGTTGAAATTTGGAGTGTAGCATTGTCTTAAGGGGGTGTAGCGCTACGCTTGGGGAAATTTTCCTTACTCCCGTCTTTCCTTCCAAATTTTTGGATGTGAAAAATGGAAAAAGATGCAAATACATTAACTTTTCTAAAGAGATCAAGAAAAGCTAATGCAAAAAAAAAAAATGCCAAGGTGAATAGAATACAGCCTTGTTCCGTGCAATTGATGACTTTTTTATGTTCATCTTCTTGCAATATTCATGAGAAAGTTAAGTATCACATTTTTGTCAACTACCAACTGGCCTCACACATAGCACTTTCATTTTTAATTGTAATTTATTGATTTTTATAGAAGTACTTGGGAGGTCTCCTTGTTGGGTAACATTATATTTTCTTTGCCATATAATCTATAGTTTAAATTATTGCTGTGTTATTTTTCTCAGTACATCAATCCTCTGAAGTTGGGTACAAATTGTAGCACTTATTCTTATTTTTCTATGATATATTTTATAAATGAAATGAAAGGACTCTACCCTAGTGCAAATGGAGATGAGGCTAGCTATCACGAGTTGTTTCACGATGAAATATGACTTGTTTTTCTGAGTAGTAGTCATATGACTTATGTGGATACTTTTTCGTAAGATTGGAAGAAAGTTAAAATTCACAGTAAGAAGTATTCAAAGTTACAAATGAGCTTATCTAAGAAAGATTAAGTCTGAAATGAATTATAGCTAACAAATGCTTTTGTGGAAACAAGAGACACAGCTAATGTAGCAATCAATTAGGGTGATGTAAAAAGCTCAGGAGTGAGGTGCATAGAATGAACTGATGGCTTGGGAATCAGATTATAGTACCATGCACTCTGTCCTGCTCAGTTCATGAATCCCTTTCTTCTATTATTCTTACTTCTAATAACTAGAGTCAGCTGTAAGTGTGCTATTTCTGTCTCTGACAACTAAATTTGGGTTTCTCTTCAAAAGTTTCCTGAAGTAAATTCTGTAGGAAAACCTTAAATATAGAGGCATATGGCCTCACATCAGTAAGTTGGTCTATGAATCCCTTGGTAAGTGACTTACTGAAGCTCTTATAGGAGAGCCTTGCTGCAGTTTGATGCCTTTCCTTGCTCCCAAACCAATAGGAGGGTTAAGATTCCTTCAGATAAAAGGCATAGTCCCAGTACACATGCATAGCCTCTGGAGTGGTCTGTCATACCACAGGCGCTCCAGGAATCAAGTATCACTCATCTTCTACTCACTCTTTCAAAGAACTTCAAATAGATCGTCTTGTAGATGCCCTGGACAAGTAAGATTCTCTCTTGTGTATTCTTTGCCAAGAGGTTAACGTTCTTGCCAGATTCCTGTATGTTCATTTGTGTCTTCCATTTTGATCCCTTTCCTGAGAAAGTGGGTAGAACTTTTTGACACATTTTGCTTAGAAGAAACTGATTAATTTTTTTTCATGTGGTTGTACAGAATCAAAATTTGTTGTAATTCAAATATGATTAAACTGTTTTAAAACTATGATATAAACTATTAAATAGGGTACTTTTATGGAATCACAGTATCTTACAATGAAAAGAAGATCTTGTTGTTTTGCCAAATCAAATGCCCAATAAAATAACAGTCTTTCAAAGTTTCTTCACCTTCTGAGTCCCATGACTGATTTTTGCAGTTTATTGAGGTCTAGTGTATACTTCACACTATTGGGCAACAGAGACTCATTTTGAATCCCAAATGCTTCAATATTGACCTCATTGTACCTGAGGGTTATTACCATATAGTATAGTTTTACAGTACTACAGCTGCATGATTATCATTTTAGGAGAAACTGAGACCATAAGTCATTCTAGTTTTACAAACTTTATAAAGCAAGTTTTTGTATCAAAATAAACGTTTGTCTTCTTATTTTAAGGTGACATTTTATTAACCAAAAATAAAAATGTTAATTTTGCAGCTAATTTATCCTCGCCCTCAGAAAAAATACATTGTGAAAAATGAAATATATTTTTCTTTATTATCGTGTTGTTTAAAATTATTATTATTACTTATATAATTTTCATCAACACTTATTTGAAGTACATAATGATTACATTCATTTTGAGGAATTGATATATAAATAACATATCATAAATTTTGTTAAAAAATCCCCTGTCCCTCTTCCCTCTCTCCAACTCTTGGTATCATTCCATTTTGCAAAAATTCTGTATCCCTGCTTCCTATTATTTTTTATTTTGCTCTTTATTTATACTTTGAGTTTATCATGTAAGAAAAACCATGTGATATTTAAGCTTGTGTAATTTATTTCACTTAACATTATGATTTTAAGCTACTTTGCCAATGAAAATTGGAGTCTTCGTTTCTCTTCTTAGAAATACTGCTGAATTTAATTCAGTAAAAGAAGCCATTATTTCTCATATTTATCTGTAAATTGCATTGAATCTTGTTGTAATCACATTAGGAAGGGATGATTTATATGCACTTTGATTATTTATCTGTTTATACAAGCGTAGCTCCATTTTATAAATTTTATTGCAATAAGGCTGTATATGTGAAACAAAGAATAATAATTTCCATAGATTAAGCTCTGCTTTTTTCAGTAATCTCATGGTCTTTTATATGTTCTTCTCTTAATATAGTTATATGCAGGCACAAAGCTGGTAATTTATTATGAGATTTAAATGGACTCTGGGAGTGTATGAAAAACTCTTAGTCGCTGAAAAGTAGCTATATTTCAGTTTGTTTTTATTTTTTGGAGAAGATATAATTCTCCATTTTTAAAGAGAAAAATATATATTGGTGCATTTCAGGCATGTATAATGATAACACATCACAGAAGATTTGCACCTGCACACAAATATCATGTATGTATGAATATAAACTCTAAGATGCTGAAACCAAGGAGTTAAAATATCTGTCCTGTTTCAATACTAGAGACACAATACAACCTGAAGAGCTGATGGTTCCTTCACCTTTTCCTGTGTTGGGACATTGGAATGAGAAGCTGACCTGGAGATATCTATCTATCTATCTATCTATCTATCTATCTATCTACCTATCTATCTATCTGTCTGTCTATCTATCTATCTGTCTGTCTATCGGGGAAATAGAGCACATGGATAGGAGGAGGTGTTGTGAATTCTTTTGAGGATGTTTCTTTAAATAGCCTATTAAGCTTGAGACAAAGTGAGAAATAAAAGTCTTTTCAAAAAGATACAATGTTTACTTTTAAGATGCAAATTCTATAAAAAGTTAATACTAAAGAAAAATAATCCACAGTGTTTGAAGTTAAGCTTACTTTACAAGTATGGATGCTCTATAGACTTTTTGCCTTTTTGAAAAAAGCATAAGCATTCAATTAAAAAACAACAACAAAATACATGTTTATAAGATGCAAATATGATTACTGAAATGTGCAGATATAAGACATAAATGCCAAGGAAATGTAAACCGTAGTAAAAGGTTGAGCCTTGGCTTTAGGCACATTTGTAAAGCATTTTAAGACAAATTTTAAGGATGGAAGGGATATAAGTTGGTGTAAGAATTATGAAAAAAAACAAACCTGATAAGTTTCCATTCCATATGAATAAGTTCTCAATGTCAAGTTGTTTGGTTATCTGTTGTCAAATAGCAAATATCCAAAACCACATGACACTAGGAGCAATCATTTCTCTGTGGTTGCATAGACTGACTGGGTGTAGGTCAGTTGCCCTTTGCATTGAATGGAGTTGCTGGTAGCTGTGGGTAGAATCATTTGTGAACTTGACCAAGAAATACTTGCCGATGGCTTTTGCATACATGGTCCTGATGAAGACTGGCTGGGCATTGTTCTTCCCATGTCACCGCTAAACATGATAGCATGCTTCCTGTCACAGCATGGAGGTATCAGAGGGGATTGCAACTTCTTCCTTCATATATATTTATATGATTATGATTTATATATGATTTGTTGTCTCTCAGAGCATATGTCTGCAGAGATGGAAAGCGGGAGCTGCCAGTCTTTGAATTTCTGGGTTCCAAATTGGGCACAGAGTCACTTCCTCATATTCCATTGGTCAAAATGCTCAGTCTGCCAAATTTCAAGGAGAGCAGATCTCCACCTCTCCATGGGAGAAGTGTCGCAGAGTTTGTGATCATCATTAATCTCCTGCAGAAGTTATGCATGGTAGACAGGATGCTTCTTATGTTTTCACTGGTGAAACAGCAGAGACAAAATTAAAACCCTCTTGAAAAATAAGATTTACTTACACATGTACAAAGTGAACAGGAAGAGCCCTCAGAAGCAACATCAGGTATCGAAGTGCCTGTGACCTTGATATTAGGACCACTTCATCCACGAAAAGTGTCATGTACAGAAGGAAAGGGGACAAACAAAATATAAGGAGTTAGATTGTGAGATGCATCTTTATGCTAAGTGTACTGGTGCATGCTCAGTGGAGGACAAATATATTATAGCTCAGTTTTCAGTAACGGGTTTGATTCAGAGCTTTTCCTGCATCCAAAGAATGTAACTGGTAGAATACTTGTTGGATAATCAGTTAAAATAAGTATGCACAAGGAACCCTTCTCCACTGTTGGTGGGAGTGTAGACTTGTACAACCCCTGTGGAGATCAGCATGGAGATTCCTCAAAATACTACAATTAGAGGTGCCATTTGACCCTGCTATTCCTCTGCTAGGTATATACATAAAAGAATTAAAAGACTCATATCACAGCGACATATGTGCACCCATGTTTATAGCAGCTCAGTTTGTGATAGCTAAATCTTGGAAACAACCAAAATATATATCAACTGGAGACTGAATTTTAAAAAGTCGTGGTTCTTCTACACAATGGAGTATTACTCTGCCATAAAAAATGATAAGATTGAATCATTTATCTTAAATGGTTGTACCTTGAGAACATCCTCATAAGTGAAATAAATAGGTCATAGATGTGTAAATATCATATCTTTTCTCTAGTATGAGATAATGAAGATGTAAATAAGTTCTAGAATGTATGTTATATATTGTGAAATGCAAAATACTCAAAGGTAAATGGGGGTGAAGGAGTAAATAACGAGGGGAAAAATAAGAATATAACAAAAAACAAAGAAAACAAAGCTTATGTATATAGGGGGTGGGGGTGGTAGGATGGGTAGGAGTATGGGAAAAATGAGAATTAAGTTGTGTCATATACTGGTACAAATTCTCATTGTTGAATGCAATCATAATGCGTATATGTAACGTACCAATAAAGATCTCATTAAAAAAATTAAGTGTGCATAGGACTTAGAGAGAAGAGAAAGCAAGTCAATAAGGGGATAGTGTTGAAATTATCCTCTCTTGAAAAAAAATCAGTTCATGACTTTCCTTTGATAAATGCAAAGAAAAAAATGGCTGCTTGACAAAATGCCCAATTTCTAAAGGACAGTTACGTTCTTGGAAATGTAAATGTACTTGATAGACTACTGTCTTTAAGTGGTAGCTTTTTAAAAGAGCTGAATAGAGTCCCATCACAGGAACTCTTCGTTTTGCCCCCACTATTTAGTCATTGCTCTATGTGTAGTCTTCTATCAGCATTGGAGGGAGGTACCATCCTAATGATACACCCATAATCAAAAATCAATAAGAGAGTGAACTATTGCCATAAAATATTTATATTTATATACATAAAAAACAGTGTTATTCTTTGTGAGGCATTTTGAAAGGTTCTTTCTCTACTATTTGGAAGTAACATGTGACTATTATTACTTATATAATTTTCATGAATACCTATTTAAAATGCATAATGATTACATTCATTTTGAGAAATTAGTACATAAATAACAAATCATGAATTTTGTTACTGTTTAATGATTGTGAAATATTTTATATTTCACAATCATAAATTTTGTTATTTTATGGCCTGTATCTAGAAGTCCCCCAAAGCCTCATGTATCATAGGTGGGACTTTTGTCAGAGGTGGCTGGATCTAGAGTATGTGGTGCTGTGGTTAAGAGTGTGTAATTACTAATTCAGTCCACGGATTGGTTTGACATGACCCTAATGCCAGTGGCCTAGATAAAATGTAAAAAGTCCAAAAGAAGCTGCTAAGTAAAGTCTCTAGCTTGCTTTCTCTCCTGTCTGCTTGAAATGGATTATTTCACCTTTATTATGCCTCTCTGCCATACTGCCATGCCTCGGAGCCAGCCAACTATGTACTAAAACCTCTACAAACTAAGGCAAATAAACCTTTCCTCATTTAACTTTGAGTGGTGAGTATTTCATCTTAGCAGGGAGAAAAGTAATGAATATGCTGATTCAGTATATCATCTTATCACTTAGAAATTCCTACTGTCTTCAATGGAGAACCCGTGTTTTGGATCAAAAGGATGACTAATCATCCTGGTTTACCAGAACTCCCCAAGCTTATGCCTTTCATCCAAGTATAATTATAAATTGTGTCCCCATTCACCCTCTGAAGTGTCCCTGTTTGAATGATTAATTGCATGGACATACTATTTATATACTTATCTCCAAGCATTAAGGCATTGATTAAGCACCTTGGTGTTGATGTTTCATGATACATTGACTGTACTAAGAAGTAGCAGACAGAACATCTGCCCTCTGGGACCTTTATGTCTATAGGACACAGTATTATTCTGGAAATACCATATATATGAGATGAATTGCACTAAAAACAGTTAACTCGAAGACCAAAGTTTGTATATTATGTTCTGCAAAAATACTATTCATTTATTTTTTAACTAAAGAGGAGGGAGAATGCTCTAGTGAGAGAGTGTAGGAGTTTAAAATACATGAAAAATTTGGTAAAAAATCCTTAGTTTATCTAGAAAGGTCTTCTGAAAAGGGTTGTTTGCAAATTTTTACTGTATAATTGGGTAGCTTGCACTTCTCAAGTAAAAAATGACATTGGTTTAATATACAGTAGGTTATCTTTGCCTAGTCATGAAACCAGTGGGAACTGCCTAAATATCTGACCACAGCTTTGTTATGAGAATTATATAATCAACAACTATTTGTCCAAATTGCTTTTTAGTACTTTGTAACATAGACTTTATCTCAAAAGACTCTGTTAGCAGTGTAATAATGCTTTGAACTCATTTTCTAAAAAAAAAAGATCTTGATGTGATACCCTCTGATATTGGCTTAAGGAAGAAATTTGAAGTGGCTATATATCGTTTAGGCCGATAAACTACTGGACTAGCTATTATGTAATGGTTTGAGAAGCAGTGTGAGGCTAAGAAGGTGTTGTTCTGAAGTTCAGTAAATTTACCAGTGCATTTTCCTAGGGCTTCTTGGAGAAGGATAGGAAAATAATTATAGTTTCCTAACTAAAAAACAGAGGAATTGAGAATAACACTGGACTATGAGGGTCTAAATTCACACATAAAAGAGACAAGCATTATAGAAATTAGCTTTGAAGGCCTTTGAATCCTATAAAAATGCTATTCGTAACCCAGGATAAGTCCTGGAAGTGTGTGGGGAGGATGTTTTCCAGACTTAACCCAGAATTGTCCTTATGATGAAGGGCATCAAAACCTCAACCTTAATTTAAAAGATTATCAAGTGAGTCTGGACTTGAAGGCATAGGGCCAGAACATATTTGAAGCTGGTTGAAGACTTCATCATTTTGTTTCCCCAGCTATGGAGTAGATCGTCTGCAAATTGTTGGTGCATAAACAGGAGTTGGGTACAGATAAGGCTTCATTAAGGACACGTGGCAACTATTAGGGTGTTTGTAGTAATAGTTTTACCAGTAAATGTTCCACTATAGTAACATTCATTTTGGAGAATTGGTACAAGTATGTGCCGTTT
>PVIR01002360.1:0-49945 GCA_004026965.1 Petromus typicus | reverse complement strand
TTTTTTGTTACAATCTGAACATTTGCCATTTCTTTTTTTAAAATTGAAATCTTTATTGGTACTGTGCGTATACACGTCATGATTGCACTCAACACTGAGAATTTGTACCGGTGTATGACACAACTTAATTCTCACTTTTTCCCATTCCCTTACCTACCCTACCACCCCCACCCCCTACATACATAAGCCTTGTTTTCTTTTGTTTTTATTATAATCTCATTATTTCCCCCATTATTTACCCCTTCACCTCATTTCTCTTTGAATGTTTTCTATTTCACAATATATAACATACATTCTAGAACTCATTTACATCTTTATTTTCTCATACCAAAGAAAAAATATGATATTTACACATCTGTGACCTATTTATTTCACTTACGAGGATATCCTGAAGGTACATCCATTGTACCATTTCTTGATCATTTTGGATCTCTTTATTCCTTCCCTACCTTCCTTGCTTTCCCTTATCTTCTTAGTTACCTCTGAACTCCTGCCTTAGCAGAGAATGGCACACAGTTGCAAGCTAAGCAAATGTTAATAAATGAAAGAAAAATGGTGAAAGGTCTCTAGGAGCTAAGTCATGTATTATTGACCCTCTTAGAACAAACCATTAGAACCCCTGAGGACATAGGTGTCTCTACAAAATTTCAAGCTTCCTTCAGAAGATTGCTGGCCTGTCCAATATTAGCCTGTACTAGTAGGCAGAGAAGTTAGCACTTATCTTAACTATTAGAAAACCTACATATAGCCAGAAACTTGTTTCCATGCTGACTTCTGTATAATAACACTACAAAGATAAAATATTATTATTACTTTTCATTTACGGACTTTATTGATACATTTGAATATACATTATGATTACATTCAACATTAAAAATTTGTACCTGTATATGATATATCTTGATTCTCATTTTTTCCCATTGCCTTCCTCTCCCTTATTATGTTTAGATTGTTTTATTTATTAGTGCATGCTAATGTTTATTTTGTGAGTATATGGAACATGTACATAATGCATCTTAATTCCTTTTTAAAAAATAATTTTCCCTTATCTCCCTCCACCCTCCATTCATCACTTGATCTTCTGTTGCTTGTACATGTTCACAGTACATACTTGTTACATTCCTGTATGGAGTTAGTATATGCACATACCACATCTTAATTTTTTTCATCCTCTTTCCCTGCCCTCCATGTCCCTTTCATTTCTTGACCCGGCATCCCTTTGAGAAAAATGCATCTCATTTCTTATTATTTTTTTATCTTTATTGGTACATTAAATATACACATCATGATTGCACTCCATAATGGGGATTTGTACCAGTATAAGACACAACTTAATTCTCATTTTTTCCCATAGCCCTACCCACCGTACCACCCCCCCATATACATAAAATTTGTTTCCTTACTTTTTTGTTACAATTTCAACGTTGTCCCCTTTCACCTTATTTTACATTGAGCATTTTCTATTTCACAATATATAACATTTTTTATTATTAACTGTGTCTTCTTTTGCTCTTTATTTATTCTGGGTTTCTAGTAAAATTTAGGAGAAACTATGTGATATTTAAGCTTGTGTGTTTACTTTATATCCTTTGATTTTATTATCTCTGGTACATCCACTTTTCTACATATAACTTGAGTTTATCTTTATGGCAGAGTGGTTCTCCGTTGTATATAAAAGCCACTTTGTATTTATCCATTCATCAGTTGATGGGCATATAGGCAGCTTCCAACATGTCGCTATGATGAATTGTACTGTATAAATATGAGTATGCATATATCACTGGAATATGATGTCTTTAACTCTCTTGGTAAAGTACCTACAAGTGAATACCTGAGTCAAATGGAATACTTAATTCCAGTGTTTTTTGAGGAATCTCCATACTTAGGTCCATTATGGCTGTTATATTTTACATTCCTGTCAATGATAAGGGTTAGTTTTTTCCCATAGCCTTGCCATGATTTCTTATTATTTAATTTCTTGAAGTTGACTCTATTTTCAGGATAAGAAGGAAGCTAACTAGTATTTTTAATTTTCATTTCTCTTTTGGCCAGAGATGTTATACATTTCTTGATGTATTTGTGGGCCATTTCGACTTCTGTGATGTGTCTGTTGGTTTGCTCATTTTTTTCATTGGATCTTTTATTTGGGTAGGTCTGGCTTTTCTGTGTTTTTTATATATTTTACATATTGCTCTTTTGTCTGCAGAATAGATGACAAGAATATTTTGATCATTCTGAAAGTTGTTTTTATTTTTTATTTTTTTTTAATTTATTTATTCTTGGTTGTTTTTCTCTGAAGAAGCTTTAAATTTGATATAATCCTATTTATTGATACTCATTACTATTCCCTATGTTACCACGATTTTATTCAGAAAGTTATTGTCTATATTTGTGACTTCAAGAGTTTTACATATTTGTCTTTCAGTGGGTTGTTTCCATTCTAACATTTAGTTCTTTGATTCATTTTGACTTTCATTCATGGTGAGAGATAGGGATCTAGATTCAGTTTTCTGTATGTGGATAACCAGCCAAATACTACCAAAGAGGCATTTTTTTCTTCCAGTGTAGGCTTTTGGTCCTTCATCATAGATCAGTAATTAAATGTGCTTGGAGTTGGTCGGCCCTATATCTTCTTTTCTGTGCCATTAATCTTCAGGTCTTTTTGTGCAAGTACTATGCATGCTGTTTTTATTACTGTAGCTTTTGTATTATTGCTTCAAATCTGGGACTCTGATGCTTTCCACTTTGCTCTTCTTTCCCAAGATTATGTTTGCTATTCTAGATGTATTCTGTTTTCTTAAAAATTTTAAGACTGGGCCAGGAATTTGGCTCAGTGGTTCCGGCGCCTGTCTTGCAAGCACAAGGACCAGGGTTCGATCCCCGCTAGCCACATACCATACTGGGCATGGAGACTCATGCCCAGCAGCAACCAGTACCACATACCACAGTGCCGGGCGTGGTGGCTCATGCCTGGAATCCCAGCACTCGGGAGGCAGAAGCAGGAGGATTGCTGTGATGTGAGTTTGAGGCTGAGATCAGGACCATCCTGAACTACAAAGCGAGACCCTGTTTCAAAAAAAAAAAAAAAAATTTAAGACTGACTTCTGCATTGTAGTGAAATATGCTGTTGATAGTTCAATTAAGATGATTTTAAGTTTATATGTCCATTTTGGAAATGTAGTCAATTTTACAATATTTGCTTTGCCTGTCCAAGAACAGGGAATACCTCTCCATTTTTTTAAAATTATCTTTATTGGTACATTAAATATACACATCATGATTGCACTCCATAATGGGGATTTTTTTTTGATGTCCACTTCAATTTCCTTTTTCAGAGCGCTGTAGTTTTCTCTGTGAAGATCTTTCACTTCCTAAGTATTCAATTTTTGTTGCTAGTATGAATAGTATTGATTTCCTAATTTCTTTCTCATTATTTATATACAGGAGTGATCATAGTGGTCTTACTCCTCATTTTAGAAGGAAAGCTTTTTGGTTTCCCCCCATTTAATATGATGTTGGCAGTAGATTTGTCAGAAAGGGTCTGTATCTGATCGTGTTTACATCCTGCTACATCTTTTTTCTTCAGTGTTTGTCATGACAGATATTGATTTTTGTTGTTTTTTTCCTGCATCTACTAACATGATCATGTGATGTTTGTCCTTACTTCTGTTCATGTGATGTATTATATTTATTGATTTTGTGTGTTGATCCATCCACACATCCTTGGGCTGAAGCCTCCTTTGTATGTGTTTCTGTTTTGTTTGTTCATACATGTGTATGTTTGTACATGCATGTGTTATGTATGTTATGTAAGCTTCTAGGTTTTAGTTTATGAAAAGCTTTGTTGCTAATGTGCAGATTTCATTAGTTAATGCCTCCTTTTCAGTGATGCTCTCTGGGCATGATTAACTATTGGCTTTTGTTTGTGTCTCAGCTTCTAACCACCTCTGTTTAGTTGAGGTTAGAAGTCTCATCAAATGTTATCTGTTAGACTTTTTTTCTAGGAAAAGGATATAATATTGCTAATACATTCAAGGTAATCCAGACATTGACATCCAAAGGAAGCCAATTAATATCAGTAGCTCTGTCACACAGGCTATAGTCATAAAATCAACATCAATTATAGCATTAAATGCTAACTAAATATTGATAAACATTAATAAAGTATTACACTCAGCTACACAATAGAAATCAATGGTTATAATACAAACTACTGTTGACCTATAGTAAATATCTACTATGTAGACACCTCAACAGTAGAAAAATATTTAATAGCGATAGCATAAAGTTAACTAGGTGTCTAGAGATTTATAAAGCTTACCAACTACCCTAGAATGGGGAGAATCAGGATGGAGAAAGCAAAATTTGAAAAATAAATCAATGCAATATGAGATGAATAGAAAAGTGAAGTGGTTCTTCCTGTTTACCCATAAATGGAATTGTATTTATAGAGAACAGTCACAGGAAAGCATGAACAGGAAAAAGGAGAATGGAGGTAAACCAAGCAAAAACAAAGTAAAGGAAGAGGGAAGATAAAAAATCTTAAAGGAAAAAATAGAGAAAGAGAAAAAACAAAAAGAAGAAAAAATAGATTGAAATCTCACACCCAGCCCCCCCCCAAAAAAATCCAGCAAAGGAAACAAGTATAACACAGATTAAAAAATGAGTCCATGAAATAATTCCTATGCTATTGAATGACTGGATTTTTCCTAAGAGCAGTAGTCTTGTGGTCCAGACAGTCAGTGTTAAGGGCTGTGTGTTTTTGAGGCACCTTCCTTCTTCTGAGACTCCTCTGTCTGTTCTATCTGACTTGGTTAGTGACCAAGCCAAATCATGTCCCTGCCCCTGTTGCTCGACACGAATGTGATGAATCTTCTGGCCTCTATTGGATGTAGGCCTCAGGTCCAGGGTTGGAGTGTGCTATTGGATTTATAGTCTGAAGTCATGGGGGCTGGTTTTTGCCTTCTCTCTCCAGGCATAATCCTCTTCCAGGGTCAGGGAAGTTGATTATTCCTCAGCTCTCTTGCCCCATGCCTTGGGGAAGCAAAATTTAGAGCCAGCATGGAGATGGTGAGTTAGAGTTCCTTCTTGTCAGGGGGACCATACATGTATATACAGTGTGGCCTACTTGCTCATATGGGCCACTGATAATTTTGTATGGGTCCTCTTGCTCATGTGTGGGTAAGGGGCCATTCATCAGATGTCATATGTGTCCTCATAGGGGAGGCACACCATTTCTTCTGTGGGTGTGGAGGAGGGGTGACCTCTTCAGTAACTCCTTTTTAATTCTACTTTAGATAAAATTTTCAAATAAACTCTTCTTCCTCAATGAAGGTTGTTATACTTCTGTTATCCGGAAGCGATTTCTTATATTCTTTGTATTAAGGTCTATGTTAAACACTTTCTTGTGTTTCTCCTTTTCCCTGTGAGCACTCCATTGGTGATAATTATAGGAAATACATTTTTTAAATGATACTTTCATTAGAAAGTAGTGAAAAAATCATTTCATTTCTTTTTCTGCTGTCAGTTTCTTTTTGCTGAGTTGTGTTTAATGTGATGAAAGATTAGTTAGATGGATATACTTGTCTATTACATTTTAAAAATTTTCTCCCTCTAGGAATAGTATCAGAATAAATCTCAAACAATCTGATTTAAATAGCTTACATAATATTAGTGTAGTTTCAGTTGCTTGTCATTACACAGGATGTTATGGTTACATCTAACTCTACAATGTTACCTGGAATATGCACTTAATATTTCCAACCAGCCTATCATAGTTGAACTGTGAAAATTGGAGAGAGCTTTTTATAATTGGAAGATGTATTTCTTGAAGTATATAAGGCTCATGAGCTAACTTGAATTATTTGTAATTTTTATAAGGTTTCATGTTATTTCTTTAAATAGAAGTTTATTAGTCCTGAATATAACTTCCTGTATTGTTTTATTGAAGGCCTTCTATTGAGTGACACTTGTACTGTATTTTCAGCAACATTTGCATTTGAAATATCATTATAAATTTTATTTAATCTGATGTTTTTAACATGAAAGAGTTATCTACCCTTAGGATATGATTCACAGGTAAATGAAACTACTTCTGGAGTTTAAATTAAGAATATGAATGCAAATATATAAGCCACACTTTTTGACTCATCTTGGCTTTTTATGTGTTCTTGCCTAACATTTCAGGTACTGTCAGTCTTTAGCTATGTATAAAATTTTATACCAAACATTTCCATAAATTTCCCCTTTTCTTGCAATATTTCTCTGATTTAGCTGGTCCCTCCCATACTCTCTGAATAAATTGTGCTCATTCCTACTATTTTGTCCTTGCTTAAAACTTTTTTTCTTCCTGATTATCCCTCTTCAAAATCTATCCCTGTTCTCTCATACTCCCCTAGACAATATGGTAATTTTACTATATTCATGAATATTTACATAAGTCTTCCAACCCAAACTGATTTTTTATCAACTCCCTTCTCATGTCAGTTTTGACTTTTATGTTGGTAACTAACCATATGTAATACCATCTTTCCTCTGTAGAAATCTAATGAATAAGGAGACCCATCTGAGTGGGCACAAAGCTGCTGGATTATTAAAAGCCTTAACACATGATTTAATTCTAATTCCTACTGTGGTTTCTAAGTTTTGAAATGATGAGACACTATCAACAAAACTTCATTTCCTCACATATTCAGTGGAAACTCTTCATGCTTCATCACACCTTAAGACCCCATTGATCATAATACACAGCATTATGCATTGGACTGGGAAAAAGGAGCAGTGCTGGCCACGCTTTGTCACGAGAGTCTGCTGTCACTCCAACTTTGTTCTTCGTACTTATTGAAGGAGATTTTAAAATCATTTTGGCATAACGTTTTGTTTATCATGTCACCCTTACAGGCTCACATACTTTTATAAGTGTTTCAACTGCTCTTCATGGTGTGCTTTTGCATCAGAGTGTAGTACTACTCAGAAATTGTATTAATCTCTCCTCTGACAAGTGCTATAATGTTGAGAATGTTACTCAAAACTCTGGAGCCCTAGTTACTTAACATATAAAATAAGGATGGAATTTCTCACTTTTCATTGTTATTTGAAAAAGATGAGGTCATACAAGTGATGTGTAAATGTTTGTATGCATGCTTTTACATTTTGTGCTTCTAAGAACTCGGCTTTCTAAAAACCTTTTTCTCCCCTTTAAAATGTGTGATATGGTTGCAACAGTATGTTTAGACATAATGGTTTGCAGTTTAAATTTATTGATTTAGATTCTGTGCTTTGCATTTCGTTAGTATCTCAGTTCATGATTTTATAAGGTCTACATTGCCCATGCATTTATTTAAAGGATGTTAGGTACTAACAAATTATTTATAGGTAGAAAACACAATAGCGCGTCAAGAATACCTCAAATAATGAAAATATTTATAGTGCATTTTTATAGTTTATTTTTATATCCTATATTAGATATTATTCAGTTCCATGAATGATTTAGTAATCTCTGGTGATCTTTCAAACTATTTTCAGTATTGTTCTCACTGTAAAATATTGGAAATTATTTTCCAAAACCAAAATAAAATTTAGATGTTTTATATTGTGGAGACTAAGGAAAGAGGAATATATTGTAGTGTAGTATAATGCTGTTTTTAGAAATAGACTGAAAAGATTTTTATGAAGGATGATAAGAAATTAGTCATTTGGTAGGTGTAATTCTAAAGTGTTGAGAATTTTTGAAAGTTAACATCATTAAACTTAATTGCACATATAATGGTTAAACTAATTCCTTTTCTTTAGATCTATTACTTGAGAGTACCTATATAATGCCCTGGAAATAGACAGTAAGAATAGAGTAGTTTGTGTCTGTGTCTGCTAGGAATTTCTTTTTTTCTGTCTTCTATCATCCTAAACTTTCTTCTATATTTATTCGGTGAATAGAAATAGAAGAATAAGCAAAACATGTCCCTTTCCTTAGGGGATGTTCATTTCTTCCTTTCCATGTCAGAAAAAATGAAGTGCAGAGAGGCAAATTGATTTGACAAAGTGACACAGTTAATAGATAAGAGAGCTGGTACTATTCCATTTTCTGCCAATTAATTTTCATGAATATTAATCAAGCATCAAATTGTAATGCATTTGCCAGGCCCTGTCTTGTCCTTTTTATTCCTATTATTATTTTTCTTTGTTCCTGGAAAGAAATGTAAACCCATGGAACCAGTTTCTGAAACCAAAAGGCTTGAGGACTCCTGCTCTAGGATGCTGTATTATCCAAGTCCAGTGTGCTTCTCTGTGCTATATACTTATTTTGAATATTAGCGCTTAAATTTAGTTTTACATAAATAAAATATTATATTTCCCACTAACTTCCATCACAATGTTTGGGCTGTTATATTTTCGTTTCTGTAGTTACTACTTGGCATCTGTTCCACCCTTCTTGCTCCACAATGTTTTCTCACCAGTAGTCGGTGATCAGCAAAGAAATACTTAAAAGAATGAAGCAAGAAACTCTTCAGAGGCACCCTGAAGTGAATCCATTTGTAAGCTGAAAAATCCTTCTGTGGTTCGAACAATCATTGAAAAGCTTAAATTTCCAACTCCTAGGTCTCCTAAATAAGGGGCCTAAATTGGGAAGGCTTCCCTATACAAAGAGCACCTCCCATCTGTACTGTTGTAAAATATTTACTACTGTTTGCTACTTGTTGGTGGCTGAAGTTCACTGTGATGCTTCAAACCCACTCCATGTGAAGAATGTTTGCATGAGCACTCTTGCAACAGGACTCAGGTTGCAGAACTGACAAAAACTTCCACTGTGGGTTTACATTTCCTCTAAGGAAAGGGACATGTTTTGCTTATTCTTCTATTTCTATTCACCCAATAAATACAGAAGAAAGTTTAGGATGATAATTTAAGTTTAGGATGATGTTTAATTTGCGCTTCCCTGAGAGTTAGTAGTGTTGAACATTTTTCATGTATCTATTGATCATGTATGCATCTTCTGAGAAATCCATATTCTATTCATGTGTCTATTTTTATTGAGACTTTTATTTGGGGGAAGTTGAATTATTTTTTAGTTCTTTATATATTCTAGATATTAGTTCTCTACCAGAAGTATAGTTGGAAAAGTTTTTGTTTTTCCTATTCTATAGGCTGTCTCTTCACTCTTTTGGTTTCCTTTGCTGTGCAGAAATTTTTAAATTTCATATAATCCCATTTGTTGATTCCTAAACTTATATTTTTTTCCAATTGCTGTTCTGATCAGATTGTCCTTGCCTATGCCTGTGTCATCAAGAATTTTATCTTCCAGTCGGTTAAGTGTTTCTGTTTGATTTTAGTTTTTATTTTTATTTTTTTCAAATCCAGGGAGGGAACTCAAGAGCTTGCACTTGTGAGGCAAGTGTGGTGGCCACTGAGCTAAATCCCTGGCCTTCTGCTTTAATGTTGATTTTAATGTAATATATGGAGAGAGAGATGTGTCTAGATTTACTTCTCTGCATCTATATAGTGGATTTTCCCAACATGAGCTGTTGAAGTGACTGTTGTTCTTCCTCCATATGTTTCAGATAGCTGCCTGTGGTTACCATGTTATGCTTAACTGATCTGCAATCTGCTGTTGTCTTCTCTCTCTCCCTCTCTCTGTCTCCCTGTGTCTGTCTCTGTCTATCTCTGTCTCTCTGTGTCTGTGTCTGTGTCTGTCTCTGTCTCTCTCTGTCTTTCTCTCTCTGTCTCTTTCTCTCTCTGCCTGTCTCTTTCAGCTTTTTTAGACCAATACCATGTTTTTTTTTTAAATCCCAATAGCTTTATAGTATAACTTGAAATCTAGCATTGTGTTCTTTATACACAGCAAACCATTGAGGTTTTTTTTTCTCTCTCTTTTTATAGAGTGTGCCAAACTGTGTTTTTTGCTTCAGGAGTGGGGGTTATTTAGATTGAGTGTAATTATTGAAATGCATTGATGTAGTCCTAGTTTGGATTATTTTTGTGGTTGATTCTGTTATGTTTTCCTTTTATTTAACTTCTCATCTCACTTGATGTATTCACCCCCTCTGACTTTTTTGTTTACTAAACTAATTTATGATTACTAAACTAATTTACTAAACTAATATTTGTTTTTCATGTAGGGGAAGCTTGCTCCTATTATTCACCATAGTCTCAAGGAGAGGAAGAGATTCTGATAATTTCTACATAAGCAGCACTCATTCTAAGTTCTTTTGTTATTCATCTGTCCATTCAGTAATATTAATATATCCCAGTTAGTGACCTAGTACTTATTCACATGAGCATGTCATAATTTTTAGGTCATTGAGGAGGGTGAGTTGATTTATAACAGGCTTTATATTTTAGCAGTATACTTGGTTGGGCAGATGCTGATCAGTACCAGATAATGTTTCTGAAGCTGAGACTAGAAGAGATTAGGACTCGTAGTATGTTCATGAATGCATGTGGAAGCAGAATCATGAGAATGAGGACACTGAAACCGAAGCCTGGCCTCAGGTTTCTGCTCTGCAGTTCACTACCTGTGTGATCATGAGCAAGGAAACAAAGCTCTGGACACTTCAGTTTCTTCATCTGTAAAATCAGGGTAATGGTTTCTATGCTACAAGGTCCCTAAGAGAATTAAACTAGGCAATGTGTTTATCTAGTAGTATTAGTTACATATTAGGCACTGACAAATGCTAACCCCCTCTTCCTATGATTTCCTATGCTTGAATGACACTTTTATTCTTGTTCTGTACTGTAAGAAACATCTTTTTACTGTATGACATTTTATAAAGAAATTTCTGTATTTTCTTCCTTCCTATTACTTTGGCTTTTAAGAATATTGATCAGCTGCTTGATTCTGATATCAGATTCTGCACTAAGGGAATTCACATTTACCCCAGATAATTGCATCATCTGGCTTCAGCCTTTTTTTCCTGCTGATAATATTATAGAAGTAAAATAGCTTCTTGTATTTTGAAAGATTTCTTAGGTCAAAAGGACACTGAACTTTATCTTTTCTAGCCACCTCTGAACTTTGATGTAACAGACTGAGGAGGTGAAAAAAATTGTAGCAAGACATGTACTTTCGACAAACTGGATTAAGCAATCATGGAAATAGTTCTGAGATATTATTATTCATCAATTAACAGTTGACCAATTACATCAACTGAAATAACTGTTTTGTTCTTTGAACTCTGATACATATTGAGATTTCCCTTATTAATGGAGAGAATTTTTTTCTTCAGTTACCAGGAATTGCTCTATTTTGAATTTTATTCCAGCCAGTAAAAATGCTGTTAACTGTGAAAATTTTATCTAGATTTTTAACAGCACATGTACATTTGAGCATATATATATTTTGTTACTTATTGAAAATTCAATCAGTTTTAAGACAGATTACTTATTTAGCACTGATCAACATTTTTGTTCTGGACTGCTAATTGTAAAGGGATATGCCAATTGTAAGACGGCTCCAAACTCAAACTTTCAGCTATTCAGAAAAGTGAAATGAAATACAGCCGCTTGTTGTCCCTAACTTCGCTCAATAGTCACTCAAAGATCTGACTTGAAAAGGTTTGTGTGAGCCGCAAACACAGAAGGATGACTCTTCAGTCTGTAGGCAGCTTTTACTCACAGAACATATAGTGCTTATATTACTGCCTTAAAATATTCCTTATTGTGCTTTTTTATTTTTGTACCATACCTGTGGAAAATATCATCACCGTGAGTCCAAAGAAATTGATACCAGCAGTTAATCTAAGAAGATAACTATGCAAACCATGATAGAGTTTTTAAAAAGTCATTGCAAAATTTGTTCACATTCTGGAAAAATGAACTTATAAGTGTAATTTTGGAGACTCGGTGTCAATTATTTGGTTTCCTTTATTTCTTAAGGAAAAAATACTTTCAGTTCTCAAAAATTTTTGATGTTGAAATAGGAATTTGGAACAAATTGATTTTGACAACCAAGTACAATTAATTTTTAAAGATACATTCTATATATGTATTTATATATTTTCTAGAAATATTAATGATGTCATTGGTAATAATCCTTAGCTTGACCAATTAAATAAATGTAAGGCTAAATATATGAACAAATATAATTCTGAAGTGATTTTATGTTATTCACTAAATTCTAGTGAAAAAGGCAATAAATACAAAAATAAGGAAAAAGCATTATAAATGGTCAGTGTTCTAAAGAAGATAAATTAATGATAAAGATATTACCCAAAAGAATTAAAGAGTTTATTCTTTCAAATATCTTCAAATCATTTTAAATTGATATATATTTAGTTAAATTAACAATGAGAGATCAAATGCTTTTCAACAAATTCATAGTTCTATTAGAACTATGGCTTATTTTACTTGGGAAAAAAACGTTAGAAGTTTATGATGTTAAATATAATATCCAACACCTTTTACTCCATTATAGATTTGTTACTGTGAATCTTAAAAAGGGAGAAAGTAAGCCATTTTAAGGGTTGTAATTTAGAAAAGACTAATCAATTGTGAAGAAAAAAGTTCACTGAAATGTCATCAGATCATTAAGCCAATATGCTAGGTTGAATGTTATTTTATCTCCTGTCCTTAACAATTCTGGTTTTACCCAAGATGAAACATTTTTTAAAGAAAAAGCTATGAAAGTAAATCCCCTTCAGGCTTTTAAGGAAAATGAACTCTGGATATAGCTAAAATGCCCAACACTATAGTAAAATCTAAAGAACTAACTTCTTGGGAGTTCGTAGAGCTTGCTTGTAACAGAAAAATAGTGGTTGTCCCTTGGGTTTCTGGACTCTTTCTTGGAAGACAGTTATATTGCTGCTATTTTACAGATAAAGAAAATGAAGCACAGAAGTATAAGTTCTGTTTTGTTCTAGATCATACAATTAGTGAAGGTCAAAGAGGAATTTAAAATTTGTACCTTTCGGATTCCAAACCTTTAATTTTGGTTTGAACAGTTGAATTTAAGAAGAATTTTTGGCCAGAGATTTCCTTAAAACTTCTTGCATAGTTTTGCCTTTCATTTGCAAATTATCTTCTCTTCATATATGTATTAAATCATGCCACTAATAATAGTCATTCCTGACAGTCACCATGTAAATTGTCCTTTTTTATACTTAACCTGACTTATATATTACATAATGTACACATATGTAGAACATTGCATGTCACCCCACTAATCTGCATGACTTTCATTTTTTCTGATACTGTGTATCATCATCAAAATGGTTAGTACAAGAAAAATTCTTGACACTTTTGCTTTGAAGTAGAACATACTCCTTTGAATATATTTTAAATATGTGAATTTCATTTGGTGTGGTCAGCCCAGCTAACTGGGCTTTGTAGAATCAGACGAAATGAAATTTTAGGACCAGGGATTTAGCTCAGTAGTTCCACCATCTCCCTGGCTAGTGCAAGCTCTTGAGTTTGATCCCAGTGCCACATACTACAATTGCAGGCATGGTGGCTTACTCCTCTAGTCCCAGCAATCAGTACCATATTACCACAGTGCCTGGCATGGTGGCTCACACCTATAATCCCAGCACTCAGGAGGCAAAGGCAGGAGGGTTTCTGTGAGTTTGAGGCTTGCCTGTGCTACATAGTGAGTTCAGAGTCAGCCTGAACTACAACACGAGATTCTGTCTCAAAAAAAAAAAAAAAAAAAAGAAAAGAAAAAAAGAAATATTAGGGTTTTGTTTCTAGTGTTATTATTGTTTTTTATTTTAGAACTCTGCTAACTTTTATAACACTGTGCATACCAACCTACTCATTTAATTATGAGCTTTTTATACAACAAATATAGTAAGAGTGACTAGTGGGTACAATTAAATTGATACATTTTTAGATCACCTGTAAATCATGTCCTTAGTCTTTGACTTCTAAGACTGAATTATGATGCTTATTGATCTAAGGAGGGAAAAAAGGAAAGAAAAACATGTATAAGTAACATCAGGAGCAAAAAAGACAGTATCATGATAAAGTAGAAATTTAAAAATTCAGAAAAAATAGTGTATGCCAATAAAATTAAAGGTGTTAATGAATTGATATATACATAAACTATATAATCATCAATTTGACTTGAAAAATTAGAAAAATCTTCCTAAGCCAATTGGCATAAATATATTGCATTATTAATAAAAATATTCACCCTCTCAAAGACTTTAGATGCTGGTGATTAAGTGATTTTACTGGGACCTCTTCCCTAATTTTCAGAGATTAAATGATCCTAATTACATTCATAATTTTGATAAAGGTACAAAAAATAAGCCTAGTCAATTTACTTTCTGAGTTGATAAAAAAAACCTTCATTATAAAACCAAAAAAGGGGTCAGGGATTTAGCTCAGTGGTTCCCGCACCTGCCTTGCAAGTGCAAGGACCTGGGTTCAATCACCAGTAACCACATACAACAATGTTGGGCGTGGTAACTCACTCCCATCAGCAATCAGAACCATATATCGCAGTGCCGGGTGTGGTGGCTCACACCTGTAATCCAAGCACTTGGAAAAAAACCCAAAGAGGAAAGATGGAATCAGAAAAGGAAAGTACAGACCAATATTATTAATGAACATGTACATAGTATCCAAAATGGAATCATTAGACAGCTCAGGTACAGATTGCGAGAGTCATCCTTAATTCTCCCCCTTTGCCCCATATGCCACGTCAATGAATCAGTTGGCAGGTCCTATCAACAGTGCCTCTTAGACATGTGTGAAATGTGTTCACATCTCATTTCTCTTCACTCTTGCATAGGCCAAGGCACTGACCTGTGTCATTGGCCTTGCCCCCGTACGTGTCTCTCCACTTGTACCCTAACCACTGTACATTGCCATTTACATATGGTAGTCAGAGAGTGCCATTTCGAAGATCAGTACTTGCTAAAGATTTCCTGTAATTCACAGAAGAAAATGCAGACTTTTCACTGTGATTTGGTAGTCCCTGAATCGTCTCACTTACTTCTTTAATTCTGCTTCCAAGTAGTCTCTGGCTCTTCCCACTGTACACATCCTGAATTTCTTCCTGTTGCTGAAGACACCAAGCTGTATTCTGCCCCATTTTCTATTCCCTGTACCAGATTGCTCTTTCTCTTCCTGTTTGCCTAACAGTCTTCTTCATGTGACTCAGACGGAATCACCCAGAAAGGTCTTCCCTATTCCCTATTTCATTGTCCCTCCCTGCTACCTTCTACTTAATATGCATTTAACCTTCTTCATTTTTATCATAGTGCTTATCAGTGCCCACAATAATCAATTCCAAAAATTTAAATTATTTTTCTTTTTCACTGGACTGTAAGCTGAAGGAAGGTAGGGATTTTTCTTTTGTCTTACTATATTCCTAGTATCCAAATGTGGACATAGTGAGCAATACTTTTGGACTGAGTCAACCCTCTTTACTAGAGAAACCTTCTTGACATCATAGATGAGAAACCTTAAGATCAGAGAGAAAATAGGACTTTCCAAAGATCATTTCCTTTCCTGGAAATGAGTTATTATCCAGGGGCCTAGTGCCCTTTGTATTATACCATCTGTCTCTATCTGCCTCTGGGCCCGTGATGGTAGTTTTAAAAGACAATCCTTTTTTTCTTCATGGGAGATTACTATTAATTTATAAAAATGTTTCTTAACCATGCTGCAGGAAAGTCAATGTGATAATGAAAGTTAGATATGGATATTGCAACTTTCCAGTGCGGCCATGTTTCATTTCTGGGATGCATTTCTTTTAGTGATAGGCTGCTTTTTTTTTTTTTTTTTTTTTTAATAGTACTAGTGATTGAGTTCAGGACCATGAACTTACCAGACATGCGCAGTGCCTCTGAGCTACATTCTAGCCTTTTACTTTTTTTATTTTTTAATGTAGATGTCTATTAGAAAAAAAAAAAACATGATGAGGCCAATAATATTGGGCTGATGACCTTAATTTTTATCTCAGATGAGTCTTGAATCAACTAATTCAAATCCCATTATTCATTATCAAACAACATAATTCTACAATTAAAAATCAAAATGGAACAGTACACCTATGTGTACATACATTGTGATAAAATTTAATAAGTACATTGTATAAGGTTTATATTTCTACTGTGCCAATAGAGAGACAAACTGAGTGACAGACATAATTTTTTCCATAAAGAGTTGTATAAAATATGCTCTTGGAAGCACCAGAAAATAGTTTTAACACATAACATTAGCAAGGCAAGATGGTGAGAGGAAGACTATATCTACTAAGGCCATGAGATTCAGAACAAGAGAAAATTCCCTATGAAATTCAGTTAATCTTATCAAGCAACACAGAGTCTAAAGTAGCAGATTGTGTGGCTGTTTTCCTTGTGTTGGGAAGATTTATATATTGATATATGTTCGAAGTATTTTTCTTGCATTCAAGTGGGTGTCCACTGACCACAGGACACAGATCTCCAAGACTTTAAATGAATTATTGAAAGATAAGTAGGTCTGGTATTTGACTTTGACTCACTAATAAATAATACAGTATTGGAGTATCCTTTGTCTTCTTTCAGAATTGTTGTTCCACTACTGTAATATTTCACAATATTTGTGAAAGTTTCACAGCACCAAGTTCTTTGCAACATACCGGGTCAAAACTCTGAACAAACTGGAAGGATATGCTCTGCTTTGTGTACTCTGAGTAGCCTATGACCCTGGATTTTCCATTTCCTTTCAATTGCCAACATGGAGAAGCTGATTAAGTGCATTTGATTTGTAGACTGACCTTTAAGGAGTAACTCTTTCAGCACATATCCTACCTACTCCACTCAAGGTATGGGACAGTTTGATGAGGGCAACTTTGCAAGCATCCCTGTCTCAAAAGGTAACTAGGGAAGTTACTCTGAGTCTTGAAAATGCTGTGTCTGGGAAATTATGCTACTGTGTAAGCTACAAGCTAGAGCCTGCCATTGACAACATGCAAAACAATAACTGTGTTTCTTTAAAAATGTCTTGGGAAGGGAATTTTGTACTAGACTATGAAGTTTTGTGTAGTAATAACTAGAAGGCCCTTAAAATAAATGTTTTGCTACTCGTAGAAATTTGCTTCACAATGATACATTTTTCATGTTTACTTATTTCTGAACATTTCTTTGAGCAGTGTGAGCAGATAAATGAAAAATACAATGAAATTTCTGTAAAAATGAAGCATAAAAACCAGGAAAGTATTTCTTATACTAGAGACTTCAATAGAATCATCTTGGGAACTGGGTACAAACACAGCTCAAAGGTTTTACACCAAGACAGGATACTCTCTGAAACCATAACATTAAGTGAAGTAAATCAGACCCATGAGCTTAAATACCACATGATTTCTCCTATATGAAAAATAAATATGTAAATAAAGTATAAAATAAAAGACTGATAATAGGAAAAAAGAGAAAAACATTATTCTAACCCTGGACAGTAAAGCTGTCTACAAGTGTACCTTGACTTAGTACAGTTGTCTTATATGTTTTATATGTTCTTGGCCTATCAATGTGATTTTTAATCATATATATATATAACAATTAACTTTATTAATTCTTATAAATAAATGACTCTGATGCTGGCAAAATAAAAAGGAGAGTTGAGGGAAGGGAACAAGAAGCAAAATGTGTTAACAGTGTCTACCAATTCCCTGCAGTGAATGTGTACTGCAAGCATGTGCTTATAAAAATCCAAGACATTGGCCTAGATTTCTGACACAGCCTAAAATCTGAAAATATTGCCAGTTTCATTGCAAAATAATAATTTAGAACAGGGGCAAGCTTGTTTGGAAAAGATTAAGCAGAAGGACGCTAAGGGAAGGGAATTCTCCCTAATTTTGATGTTATTTTTTACCTCATGTGCATCTCATTGTTGCTTCCAACAATTAAAGCATTAAATATTTCATATAAGGACTATTCTACCACTGAAGCAGACCTTATGTGGGTGGTATCCTTCCTATATTGTTAATTGAGAAAAGCAAATTAGAAAATATGTTGTGATGGGTTTCAAAAACACTGTGGGGTTTTAGGCAATTTTTGTGCATAATTTTTAGTGGGGTTTTTTGACATTTATTTTCTCTATTCAGTATTGAACATTTACTGTAAAAGTTATGTTGAAATTATTATATAAAAAGAAATGGTCCAAAATGAGTCCTAGAATTGTATGTTATATATTGCGAAATAGAAAATGCTCAATGTAAAATAAGAAGAAGTGGGAAAATGTTGAGATTGTAACAAAAAAGTAAGGAAACAAATTTTATGTATATGGGGGGGCAGTAGGGTGGGTAGGGCTATGGGAAAAAATGAGAATTAAGTTGTGTCTTATACTGGTACAAATCCCCATTATGGAGTGCAATCATGATGTGTATATTTAATGTACCAATAAAGATTAAAAAAAAAAGAGAAATGGTCCATGTGCTATGCTTTAATCAAACTTTTGGCATCTTAGTTGAAGGAGCTTTTTGGTGTGCATTATCTAATATTTTAGTTCCTCGGGTGTTACTGTTATTTGAATTAAAATGTAGTTGTTTGCAGTATGGTAACATTACAAAATAGAAATCTATGGAAGGCAGTATATATAAATTAAATTACAATAATAGAATGCTGTTTATAATGACATGGAACAAAATTAATTGTAATTTTGGACTATGTTGGAAAGTATTGCTTTCTTCTATCATGTATGCCTGCTTGACATATTTCAGTACAATCAAAAAATAAATTATGATTGTATATTTTCTCTGGTATGAGAAAATGAAGTTGTAAATGAGTTGTAGTATGTATAGTTGATATTATGAAATAGAAAATATTTAAAAGGGAAGAGCGTGTTGAGGTAAACAATGAGGAGAAAATGAATGTGATAATGATAAAGAAAAAAGGAAACAGATTATGTATATAGGGGGTGGGGGGGTTGCAGGGTGAGGGAAAGGGGAAAAATGAGAATCAAGTCATGTCTTATTCTGTTACAAACTCTCAATGTTGAATGCGACGATCATGTGTATTCATAATATACTAATAAAGATTTAAATTTTAAAAATGTATTATGAAGTTTAAAATAAGTTGTTTCAAAGAAGGAGGTAGAGACCTAGCCTCCAGAACTCCATTGTCATTGATGTGCTATTCAGAGCTCTGGAGGGCTACCACACATTCAACGTATGGCTAGTCCTATTTCATATGTGCTCCAAGTTTAAAACACAATTTCTCTTAAATACTTAGTATGACACAAGCAATAAAAAATATCTAACAATTATATTGCTTCCATGTGAAATGCTAGTATTTTGCATTTATTGTGTTAGATGAATATATTATCAAAATAAAATTTACCTATCCTTTTTTATTTTATATGGTTACTAAAAAGTTTTTTTTTAATTTAATTATTTTTTGTAATGCTGGGGATCGAGATAGAGACTTACAAACGCTCTGTACACAATGTACCAGTGAGCTGTCAATCCCCAGCCCTACTAGAAAGTGGATGTCACGCATGTGGCTTGCCTGATTCATTAGACAGCGATACTTGGGGCTACGCATTGTGCCCTGCGGGAAACCTGTGGATGATTCCATGTGGCCTGGAGGTCAGATGGTGCTGCTGAGCCTGGGCCTAGGTTTGATTTATAGTCTCGCTACCCAAAATAGCTGGAACAGCAGGCCCCTGGGACAGCAGAATCAGTGTCCCCTGCCAAGTCATTAGAAATGCAAGTTATTGGGCCCTTTCTCAAGTCTGCTAAATCAAAAACCTAGGGAAAAAGACTCAGCAATTTGTGTTTTGCAATCCCCTCTAATTAATTCTATTATAAAGTTAAGGTTGGGAAGGGTTGAATTGAAGAATCTGATGGTAGATCTTCTTTCAACTGTCAAAATAATTTCCTCTAGGCTTTCAGCTTTGAAAATCTGCACTTCTACCTTTTGGCTTTTGTTTATAGCATGCTCCAGTTACCTCAAGATGAGTATTATGATAGTGATGATGATTACTGGTAAGATACCTTTTTTAATTTATTTGAGCTTATTGGTACATTTTACATATACATTACGATCACATTTAACATTAAAATTTTATAGCGGTACATGATATATCTTGATTCTCATTTTTCCTCTTTCCCCTGCCAACCCTACCCTCTCCCAATCCCCTATATTCATAAGCTTTTTTTCTATTTTTTGTTTTATTATCAACTTTTTTCTTTCCCTTCTTTATTTTCCCCTACCCTCTTTTCCCTTTTCCTTTGTACATTTTCTTCCTATTTCACAATATCTGTCATACATTCTGGACCTCATTTACACCTTTAATTTCTTATGCAAGAGAAATGATATGATATTTACACATCTGTGCCTTATTTATTCCACTGATGAGTGTGTCCTCAAGGTATATCCATTTGAGTATAAATAACTCATTTTTTTTTTTTGAGACAGTCTCGCTGTGTATTTCAAGCTGGCCCTGAGCTCATCCTCAAACTCATATCACAGTAATCCTCCTGCCTCTGCCTCCTGAGTTCTGGGATTACAGGCATGAGCCACCCGGCACTGTGGTATGTGGCACTGATTGTTACTGGGCGTGAGTCTCCATGCCCAGTAATGTATGTGATTACCGGGTGGATCGAACCCGGGTCTGAGTCTCCACGCCCAGTATTGTATGTGGTTACCAGGAGGATTGAACCCAGGTCCTTGAGTTTGCAAGAAAAGCACTGGAACCACTGAGCTAAATCTTCGGCCCTAAATGACTCAAATTTATCATTCTTTGCAGCTGAGTAATACTCCATTTTATTTTAAAGAAAAAAACTATCTTCTAAAGATTATATGTATATATATATATATATATATATATATATATATATATATATATATATATATATATATATATATATAAACTATCTTCTTTATCCAGTCTCCCATTGATGGGCATTTGGATTGTTTTCAAGATTTAGCTATTACAAACTGTGCTGCTATAAATATGGGTGCACATATGTCACTGTGATATGATACTCTTTTAATTCTTTTGTGTATAGCCCTAGGAGAGAGATAGCAGCCATGTGCCTTTTAGGTATAGTGAGGTATATAGTACTATTTTATTTTACAGTGTCATAAAGAAATATAAAGTTGAGTCATTTGTAGGGAATGGATACACTTTGAGAACATAGTGTTAAGTGAAATAAATCAAACCCAGAAGCTTAAATATCACACAGTTTCTTTTATATGAGAAACCCAAAGTATAAACAAATGGCAAAATACATGACAGAAAATGTGAAATAAGATATAGATGTTTCTCAAAAGAGAAGAGGATCAAGAGATAGAGGGGAACAAGGGAAAAGAATGGTAAGGGATGAAAAAAGGAATTAAAATGTGTTATGTACATGTACCAGCGCCACACAAGGAATAGAAATGTTATGTACTTCAAATGTATAAACCTAAAAGGGAAAAGGAGGGAAAAGAAAGAGAATAAAAGTGAATTAAGATGTGTTAATAGACACATACCAATTCCTCATAAGTCTTGTCATTATCATTTACCACACACATATTCTAAAAAATATTGTGAACACCCTTTCACTATTTTTTCATGGATTTATATGTGTATTAAGTCAAAATACTTAAAATAGTTTAGAACGTTAAAAACAATTTATGCAGTCATTATTTCTTCTGATTATAGACATTGGACAATGCCTGGTAGAAGTGAATGGGAAGCCAAGGAGTTACTCCTTTTAATTCATTAGCCAATGGGAAGAAAGACTTGTTAATTGAGTCCTCAACTCTCCTTTCCTTGCCACTGACACCTGCACCTTCCCTAGGGCAATAGCGGTGATGCTAAAAGGAATGCAGAACACTAGCTCCCACTGAAGCGTAGTCAGGAGAGGATGGAGAAACAGCAGTTCTCAAGTGTTATAGTTACACAAATAACTTGGCGAATGGCCTGATCTCACCAGTACTGACCCCACCATAACATCATTAATGAAGCTCTCACTATGGTTTTGAGATGTGATATCTCATTATATTTCTCATATTTCTCCCTTATTGAAATACCTGGAAAAGATTAAGACAGGGGATGTTGTATCTAGAATAGTTTGTTACTAGGTTTCTGACCAGTATTCTTTGAAGTCCCTGACTAAGCAATGTCTTCAGAGATACTTAATATCTTGCAGGAGCTAATGGAGGAAAACAGGATTGTTTCTCATGGAGTTCCTGACGTGGGTGCTTAGGTTTCACTGACTTCAGTATGCGTAGTTAGGTGTTTTCCAGCTTCCCCAATTCCATTGATATGTCATTTTTGGTCTTCTTTCCTACTTTCTTTGTGCATACTTATTTCCCTAATCTTGAATTAGTAGGATTTCACAGACAAAAAAAGGGGAAAAAACTTGTGTGTTGAATTTATCATGTATATCAAGAACATATATGTATGTGGGATTACAGGCGTGAGCCATCACGCCCGGCACTGTGGTATGTGATACTAACTGCTATTGGGCGTGAGTCTCCACACCCAGTATAGGTATGTGGTTACTGGGGATCGAACCCGGGCCCTTGCGCTTGCAAGACAGGCGCCGGAACCACTGAGCTATATCCCCGGCCCCAGAAATTATTTCTTTTACTTATTGATATCATTCCCACTCCCAAAAGAATACACTTCCAACAAACAGCATATCAAATATAGTTCTGTATTTGGGAAGGGGTGGCTATAATACTAAAAATTAGTGCAATGAGCAATATAAATCCAGACAGCTTGATATTTCCGCCAGATGAGCAGTGCAAAAATTAATTCTATTCTTTGGTCTCATGGAAACAAGAAGGCATCTTAACAGCTAAGTTGAATGCCTATTACAGGAACTATATGTAATTAGCTATAGCAGTGGCAAAAAGTACTGTCAAATCATCTTGGATTGGTCATAGGCCTTAGTGGAAAATTTGAAAATTTGAACTAGGTTGAAAAATGCATGTGAGAAATTTTTTATCCAGTAAAAATTAAAATAAAATTTAGAAAATGGCATTAATGTAAAAGGATAACTACTTATAAACATTTATCTGTATCAATGCTCATTAGGGAAATTGGCCTGTAGTTCTCTTTTTCCATTGGGTCTTTCTCTCTTTTTGGAATTAAGGTAATGATTGCTTCCAGACCAATAAAGATTAAAAAATTTAAAAAAATAAATAAATTTGGGAGTACTTCTTCCCTTTCAATTTCATTGAAGAGTTTTAGGAGTAGTTGCACTAACTCTTCTTTAAAAGTTTTGTAGAATTCAGCAGTAAAGCCATCAAGACCAGGGCTTTTCTTTCTTAACAGGTTTTTCATAGCAGAGTGGGTGGGGGAATAGGAAAACATGAGAATCAAGTTGTCATATTCTGGTACAAACTCTCAGGGTTGAATGCATGACAATGTGTATTCATAATGTACCAATAAAGATTTGAATAAAAAATTATCTGGAAAATGACATATCAATCTTAGAAAACTATTTGGTTTTTCATGAACAGAACACGGGGCCTGGCAGATTTCTGTGCCGTCTGGGAAAATAGTACGATCGTGGCTGCTGAAGAGACAAATTCCTCTTGCAGTTTATGCAGGACAGGAGTCTCACTGTGACCTACTGGCTCCTATTTTAATGTTTTTATGCATCTGTGGTTGCATTTGTAGCCAGGAAGCACGCTTGTCTGAATCTCAAGGGTCTCTTTGTTCAGGTTGTTGAGAGTTTTGATTCCCTTGTGGCTACAGAGTTTACCAGCAATGAGCAGTCTGAGCTGCTTTGAGTCCTGACTTTCAGGGATGGCCCATGGCTACTCTTCAGTGCCCATCCAGAATAACCTCTCCTCTGGTTAAGATGAGGTTAGAGACCCTAATGGGATCTGAAAAGTTCTCTCATAACATAATCATGAACGTGATATTTCATCACTTTATCTGTGTTTTATTTGTTACATAGCAAGTCACGGGTCCTACTCAAACTCAAAGGGAGTGGGACTTAAAGAGAGGTGATTTTACCAGTGTGGAGCTCATGAAGGTCATCAAAGGGTTTTTCTGGTACAAGTAGGAAGAGATGAAATGCCAGACAGTAGAGGTTATGTGTAGTTTGGATATTAGTCTGTATCCAATGAGGGAAAACTGATGGAGCATTTTAACTAAGGTAATAACATTGTTTTTTTCCATGTAGAGAGCGTAGGGATTAGCAAACATAAGGGGAAATTTAATGCTGAATTTCTTTTTAACTGCTTCTTAATTCATGGCCCCATGAGGTGCCTTCCACGTTGGCAGCCCTGCGCTCCAACATAGTCTTCCTATAACCGTGAGAGTGCTCGGAGCTGCAGCTCAGCAGTTCCTCCCTACCCCTGATGTCTGTGATGTCATTAGGTAAATGATCTGGGGATAAAATCAGAGATAAATGTGTAGCTCACCTTATAGTGGTTTTAGTTTCTGGAGAATTGTGGCTTGAGTTTCAGTTTCCTTGATCTTGCTGTAGCACTTTCACATAATGTATTTTTAAAACTTTGTACAACTTTTGTACACATCCTTAGTCTGATGCAAATTATTCTCTGGTGGGTAGAAGAGTCACTCTTGGATTTTAAAAGTTTATCAGTTTGAGGAACCAATTCTTTTAAGTCAGTATCTTATCTTAGTCTCTTTGTATGGCTTATATTCCTTTCACTTCAGAAGACACATCTTTGTCCTCACAGAAGAGTATTGATTGGCCCCTAATCTCTGAAGAGTCTCATAGACCATCCTTACCCATTTCTCAGAGGAAAGAATCATTTCAGAGGCAAAAAGTACAAAACTATTCACATTATGAATTTGCTTATAGAAAATAGCCATATACAACCTATTATAATGCCAGAACAAAAGTATAAGTATGTGTATAAATATATGAGAGGGACTACCAGAATTCTGCCAAGATGAGAATGTGAAACCATTCATCCACAGTAGGTTTCTCAGAGCAGATCCATCTTTTCCCCACTATAGGGGCTGCCATAGCTTGTAGACTATGGCAGGGTTAGTGGCATTTTTTTTCTGTACATCACTAAGAATAAACAAATCAAAGTCCAGAGATTTAAGTGTTTTTGCAGAAACTTGAAGAGCACAAAAGCAGCAATATAAAATACCATTGTGATTATTGAGCTTCTCAGGCCTCGTTGGGAGCTTTTAAGAGTAATGTGGAATTAGACTTTTCACATGGCTTTACTTTCTGATCTTGTATATTTTTGTTGCCATACTGTAATATACTTTAAGGAATTTTAGTCCTGAATGAGTATTCTTGTCTTTTAAACTTGCATACTCTGCTATGCAAAGATGTGATGACAATACTTACTTTATGAAAATATGCCTATATTTATGAAAATGTATAAATGAACTGGACTTTTAAAAAATAGTTACAGACATGTAAATATCATATCCTTTCTCTGGTATGAGAAAATGAAAATGTAAATCAGTTCTAGAATATAAAGTAGATATTGTGAAATAGAAAAATTTTAAAAGGAAATGGGGTATAGGGGTAAGTAAAGGGGGAAAAACTAATGTGATGGTGATAAAAGAAAAAGCCTATGCATATAGGGGTGGGGGATTGTAGGGTGGGTGAGAGAATGGGAAAAATGAGAATTAAGTAAAGTCAGCATATACTGGTACAAATTCTCAATGCTGAAAGTGACTATGATGTGTATACATAAAGCACCAATAAAGACTTGAATTTAAAATAGTTTTAATTTTTAAAATTAAATAAATTTTGAAAAAGTAAATCTAAGAATAACCTCATGAGCTTGTATTCAGAATTTAGGCTGTGAATGAATGAAAAGTAATCCCCGGTAACCACATATCACAGTGCTAGGCATGGTGGCTCAGGACTGTAATCCCAGCACTCTGGAAGCAGAGGCAAGAAGATTGCTGAGAGTTCAAGGCTGAGTTCAGGACCACCCTGAACTACAAAGTGAGACCTTGTCTCAAAAAAAGAGGGAAGTTTTTCAGGCAATGGAAATATCATCCCAGATGGGAAATGGGAAATGGAGGGAGAATAATGAGCAAAAGAAATAGTAAATATGTGAGGAAATGTAATGGGATGCATATTGTTGAAAAATTAGAATATCTTCTGAGTTTTACAGTATATAGAGAAGAAAACTCATAGCAAAAATTGCATAAATGACATGAGGCAAATAAGACAACATTTAGGTTCTTTGCAATATTGAGAAAATGTTAAATAATAGTTTTGTGTAGATACCAGTGTGTCATGAATACATCCTGTAATTTCTGGAGTAGTCATAATACCTAGAAGGATTAAAAACTTTAGAAAGTGGGCCCAGGGATTTAGCTCAGTGGTTCCAATGCCCATCTTGCAAGCGCAAGGACCCAGGTTTGATCACGGATCCCTGGTAACCACATACAACAATACTGGGTGTGGAGACTCATGCCCAGCAGCAACCAGTACCCCATACCACCAGGTGTGGTGGCTCACACCTGTTATCCCAGCGCTTGGGAGGCAGAGGCAGGAGGATTGCTGTGATGTGAGTTTGAGCCTGAGCTCAGAGCCAGCCTGAACTATAAGACAAGACCCTCTCTCAAAAAAAGAAAAAAAAAATGAAGAAAGTGGAATGATAAAAACACCCAGAATAAATAAAATAAGTGTAAATAGAAATAAAAACAGGTATGACAAGTAGATGGTTGATTTAAACCCTAGTATTTTAATAATTACATTAAAGAGAGATGGTCTAAGTACTTCAGTTTAATAAGAGATTATCAGAACTGCATAGTGCTGTAAGAAACACAACCTAAATAGGAGGAAACAGAAAGATTAAAAGCATAGTCATACTAGTAGCAGACCAAGTCAACCCTAAGGCAAGGATAAAAGGATATTTAATTGTGCTTAATAATGGGGTCAGTTAGGAGAAAGAACACAGAAACAAGCAATCCTAAACCTAATAACATAGTTAACCAGTAGAAAGCAAACATTGATAAGTTTAATCCCTTAATAATTTACCCCGAGTATCACTCACACAGCACATTTGTGCACATACTATCTTGAGCTTCATTTAATGTTTTAAAATATACCACAAACAGAAATTTTATTAAATTAATTTAATGCAATTGTCCTTTTAGAATTCCTGTTATATCATCCCATAAAATTAATGGAAAAGTGTAAAATTTTTAGTCATCTTCCATTTAAATAATTGGACTGATAAGTGGTTAAAACCACAATCATACTGAAACCTTTAAAATACGTCTCTCACTAGCTAAGGAAGAAAAAATAGTCATACAGAACATCTGAATGAACCAATTATAACTTGAACTAATTGGCACATACAGTAGACTAAACTGAACAACTATGGAATGTACTCTCTTTTTCTCAGATGTACCTGAATTGTATTTATCAAAATATATCTTTTGATTAGATAATAGGGTAAGTTTTAAGGAATTTCAAAAGACTGAAATTGTAAGCATCTTCTTTATCATGATAGAATTAAGATTACAAAAACTTCAAAAGTTTGGAAATTAAAGAAAACATTTTAAAGTAAAAAATGTCAAAGAAAAGGTCATAATGCAATTTATATATAAATATTGCAACATTTATAAAACTGACAGCACAAAATACTAGCAAAATGATTGAGCAGCTAGAATTCTCATGTACTGTTAGAAAAATGTATATTGGCATAACTACTTTGGAAAAATTTTGAACATTTTGAATGCCAGCAGTATTCCTATCTCATGACTCAGCAGCTTTATTCCTAGCCAAGAAAAATAAGATGGTACATGCACAAAAATAAAGACCATGTGCTTACAGCATCTTTATTAAACATAGCCAAAATCTGATTTAACAAATAGTAAAAACAAATCAGAATATAATCTTTCAATAGAATACTGTGGATCGAGGAAAAAGACGAACTAATTCAAGCAACAGATGATACCCACAGATATAATAATACAGAGCAATGAAAAGCACAGTGAAAATAGTGTATCTTATATTATTAGATTTACATGAAATTCAAAACAGATAAAAACGCTATATTTTGTAAGAAAAGCTAGATAGTAGGCACCTTAGGAGTCTACTCACAGTGAAGCTTTCCAGAATGCTGGTAATACTCTGAAGTTTCTTATCTGTAGTACTACATACATCAGTGCCTATCTCTGTGTAACCATCTATATCAGTTTATTCATGTATGTATGTATGTATGTATGTATGCATGTATGTTTGTGTTATCTACCTATCTTTCCATCTAGCTGGACACTTAAGATTTGCAGATTTTTCTGAACATGTGAATATAAGAGTTTATCAGAACTCACAGAAAGTAAAACAATAGAAAAGAGAGAGATGCATACAAAGGATAAAGAAGAAATGAAACACTTTTCTAAGTATCTACATCCACATTTTAAATTAGATGTGTTTTCAATGAAAAACATAATATGGCAGATCTAGTGATAGTTTCTGCCATTTAGTTAATAAGGGTCTTCTTGACTTTACCCTTAAGAGAATCAGGCTTTACCCTTAAGAGCTATGATATAGTTGAAAACATTTCATCTCAGTAATATCGGAAATCCATGTTATTCTGAGTTATTTGTAGCCTCCAATGTAAACTTCTTATTGCATTACTGTGAAACTTTTCTTGGGTTTTGAGAAGGTGATGTGCTTTACTTTTCCCCATGGTAGTCTGTATTGCCTTTTTCATCCTGAGATTTTTCTTTCCCTAGTAATATTTCAGTGTCATAAACCATATCCTCTTGCCCAACATTCTGAACTGTGGGAATGATTATAATCCTCTCTAAATTATATATAGCTATTTTTACATTTTTGGTGAGTATCCTGTATATGTGAGTGACAATATAAAAATCTGTAGCACTTTTTAAAAAATTTTAAATCTTTATTGGTACATTATAAATATACATCATCATCACATTGAACATCATGAGTGTGTACTACAATATGACACGACTTGATTCTCATTTTTCCCCTTTGCCCCTGCCCTGCAACCCCAACCCCCTAAATACATAATCTGTTTCCTTTTTTCTTTATTATTATCACATTCATTTTCCTCTGGTTATTTACCCCTACACTCTCTTCCCTATTAAATATTTTCTATTTCACAATATCAACTATACATACTACAACTCATTTAGAACTTCGTTTTCTCATACCAGAGAAAAGATACAATATTTACACATCTGTGACCTATTTATTTCACTTATGAGAATGTCCTCAAGGTACATCCATTTGAGTATGAATGACGCAATGTTATCATTTTTAATGGCAGAGTAATACTCCATTCTGTAAAAGAACCACATCTTCTTTATCCAGTATCCAATTGATGGACATTTGGGTTATTTCCAAGATTTAGCAATCACAAACTGAGCTGCTATAAACATGGGTGTAGCACTTTTGAAGTAAGTCATAGATAATACAAATATATCAACACTGTTGACTGGAATATTGAAGTGTAAGCAAAGGAACAAGATGGATACCTGTTTATCTTATTACTTCTATGGTCTAAAATGATCATTATTAATATTTTTACATGGGAAAGAGCCAGAATATATGATAAAACAAAAGCAGACAGTACCTGTGATAAAGACAGTTAGCTATTTCCTAGTTTATTGAAAGAGAGCAAAAGAGAAGAGTCCAAAAATTTTTTAGAGGGAAAGTAAGAATTTTCTCCTTAGATTTCTGGTATAGAATTAGAGGACAAACTATTTCCAAATGTAGCAATATCTGCACTGGGGACACACTCTTGACTGACTCTTTTCCTTTATTTAACTTTATTTTTCTGTAACTCCTGTGGCCCTATGACACTACTATGTAGTGCCAGGGACACTTGCAATTTTACTACACTCTGTGCTTTCTAGGCATCCTAGAGTAAGTGAGGGATATTTAGTTTTATTTTAATAACATTCAAAATATTATTTATATTAAAATTATAAAAACACATGTGATGTAGACACACAATAGTATCAAAATGATAGATACCTCTGAGCAGGATGGAAGAATGTGATGTTACGTAAATTATGTAAATGCTTAGAAATTAATAATCTCTTGAATAATCAAAGTGTCACAGATGAAATTAAAGAATTAAATAGTTTTTGGCAAATTTGAGAGAAATGGATACATTATCAGATACATATGAATTACAAAGCTGAATGAAGAAGATATGAAAATCCTGAGTAATCATATATCAGTCAGTGATATTAAAAAAACAGTTTTAAAAACCCTACAGTCTAGTAAAAGCCTAGAACCTGACCCAGCTATTCTTCCAGGTCTCTTCCTGAAAGATTTCAAGTCATCATGCCACAGGAATCTATGCACACCCATGTTTATTCGAACACAATTAATAATAGCTCAATCTGAGAAATAGGCCACATATCCATAGCAAATGAACAGATAAAATGTACTGTGTGTATACAATGAGGTACTACTCTGTTGTAAAGAATGAATAAACTTGAGAGGTTCTTGAGGAAAAGAATCCACCTTGAGGCCATAACCGTGTGGTGAATCCCACAGGCTCTGAACTTTTGTGTATGACAAGCAGTCACAAAGCAAATACTCCGAAGTGAAGGGAAAGCAGCTACGTTTATTGGAAGTCATGAGTGGAGAAATGGTACCAGAATGACAAAAAGAAACATTGCATGCCATACAGATAAAGCAGGCCTCGAGGTTTAAGAATGAAAGAGAAACAGGGCATATATGCTTTGGTCTAGGATTTTATAGAATGCTCCTGGGGTTGCTGTTGAGGTCAAGTTGGTGAAGGGGAGTGAATGCTTCAGGCCCCATTATTTCTTCAGCAGCATCCCACCCTCAAGATAACTATTCCTTGAAAATCTTTCAGGGGTGCTGAAGGAAGATAGTCCATCTTCTTTGGCTACTTCCCACTGAGTAGTGTTTCTGGCCCCAGCTCTGTAGGGATCAAGGAGTGTTCTCTCTTTCTTATCTGTGAGGTCAAGGAAACTGAGTTCTGCCTCTTAGGGTTTCTTGATGAGTCATGAATGCAGAAGCAGATTCAGTCTTGACCCTCAGCCATCACCAGTAGCATGATGGCTATGAAACAAGACACAAGTTTGACTCAGAGATCAAGTATGTAAGATCTCAATAATAAGGTTACAAGAAGCATCCATATGGGCCATATCCAGGACAGGAACTATGAACCGCAACTCCTGATGTTTAGCCTAGATATCCAGGACTCAGTAGTTCTCCATTAATCTTAGAAGCATAGTCAGCTGGCGTCTGTGCCATATGTCTTACTATTTTTGCAGTGCTTGGCATAAGAACAGCATTCTTCTTTAAGAGAAAAACAGTTGAAATAGGGTGAAGGGGGAAAAATAATGAGATTATAAAAAAAAGGAAACAAATTTTATGTATATGGGGGTGGTAGGGTGGGTAGGGCTATGGAAAAAAAAAGAGAATTAAGTTGTGTCTTATACTGGTACAAATTCCCATTGTGGAGTGCAGTCATGGTGTGTATATGTAATGTACCAATAAAAATTTCAATTAAAAAATAAAAGAGAAAAACAGTGTCTCTGTTTTGTATGTTAGGGAATTTTGTCCTGCAATGTTATAAGGTCACTACTGCTAGCATCTGTTTGGTCTTGGCAAATGGTTATACTCTAGGTAAGTTCACCTAGGCCAGTTGTGGTGAATTTATGGTACATGAACCACAGGAGGCTGTTTATAAACATTGAAAATTCTAAAAAAGCATACTAGCAATTCCCTAGATTGTCTGTCTTACTCTTAGATAATTGTTGATAGGAAAAAATGTGATTCATTTGAATTTTTTATATAAATAATTTTTATTTATTGTCTCTATTCAAGACAATTTTAAAATCAACCTGGAGGATTCTTAAAAAAAAAAAAAGAAAGACAAGAAAAAAGAAACCAAGAGAGGGTGTATTATAACGGGACAGGAATCTCTGCTTCAGCAAGTAGGAGCAAATTTACTTATCTCATTCAACATGCTAGCTAGCATTTTTCTTTTTTTTTTTCTTTTTTCTTTTTTAAAATTATCTTTATTGGTGCATTATGAATACACATGATAATCGCATTCAACATTAAGGGTTTGTACCAGAATATGACATGATTTGATTCTCATTTTTTCCCTCCTCCCCCACCCTACATCCCCCTGCCCCCATATACACAATCTTGGTTTTCTTTTTTCTTTATTATTACCACATTCATTTTCTCCTTGTTATTCACCCTTACACTCTTTCCTTTTAAGTATTTTCTACTTCACAATATCAACCGTACATACTACAACTCATTTACAACTTCCTATTCTCATATCAGAGAAAAGATATATTTACACATCTGTGACCTGTTTATTTCGCTTATGGGGATGTCTTCAAAGTACATCCATTTGTGTGTGAATGACTCAATCTTATCATTTTTAGTGGCAGAGCAATACTCCATTCTATAAAAAGAACCACATCTTCTTTATCCAGTCTCCAGTTGATGGACATTTGGGTTGTTTCCAAGACTTAGCAATCACAAACTGAGCTGCTATAAACATGGGTGCAAATACGTCACTGTGAAATGAGTCTTTTAATTCCTTTGTGTAGCTAGCATTTTTCTTTCTGAAAATAAACTTGAGATCACCAACTTGTTCTTAAGTGTATAAATATTTTGATTTCTCTTTGTTTTCTAGTGTCTTAGGCAGCATACACTTTACCATGAAGAGGTGAATCCAGCCTATCCCCTGTACCTCAGTGGGAGGAGGAATGATTAGAAGGGTTGTATGAATGCCTCTCCATTTAAAAGCAAAAAAATTGTGGGAGTTAGAATGCACAGGGATAGAAAAGAAGAATTCTTTGAGATCAAAGATAAGGGACTTTTTAGTATCTTATGAGATCTATGCTAAAAGGGTGTGTGGAGCTGCTACTAATGCATGAATAGCTACCACTGCCTTATTGACGGCTCCATACTCTTGCACTAGGTAATATGTTCCTAATGACTTCACTATTGATAAAATGAGTACATTGGACAGGGACTGGCGTGGCACCAGTAATCTTGTAGCCAGAAACTTATCAATGATAGACTTTTTTCCCTACCTAGCTTCTTTCTTAAGGTAATACTGCTTGTTTTGAGGATATAGATTAGGGTCTTTTAGCTGCATGAATAATGGAGTAGCATTAATAGCCCTCTGATGAGGGAGTTCCACCATAGCATTCTGGGAAATCAACTTGTCTCAGATACATTGGGTACCATGGATCAGTCTGGCTGGGTCCTTAGCAAATTTTTCCTCTCTGCAGGGTACCTCCTCATCAGCTTGTTCACTTAGTATCTTCAGGAAAGAAATACCATCTCCTGAGCTTACCATATGTTCAGGTCTGGGTTGCCTACCCTAAGGCCCAGCCTACCCTAGAACCACTAATCCCAAGGCAGCTACTACCCTACCCTTTCAAGCACTGATAGGCCTAGTTGGGTTCAGAGCCCCTTGTTAGGGGTAGATATTAAATAGTGCAAGGAAAAACTGTGTAGATGCTCTGTAAACCCTGAAAAATTTACTAATGTTTTCAGTATCCAAACAGTGTCTTTTGATTTGACCTGTAGAAGTACAGTTTATCTTCGTTTCATGCTGCACAGCAACAGAAAGGAAAGGGATTATAAGAGCTGCTAAGCAGGCCAATGATGAAACCTCCACAGCTTCTCCTGCTGATAATCATCCAACTTCTGTCTTATTTGTGTCCCAAGAGGGGCCAGAGTTGGATTATCAAACAGTAGGTGGAAAAGCCAAATGAAAGTTATATAGCAAAGCTATTTTAGTGAGTATACAAGAAGAGCTTGCCAAACCTGTGAACCGTGAACTGCTTAGGTCTATCAGTCAAGGATCTGATGAAAATCCAGTTGTTTTTCTCCTTCTGCCTAAAAAAACACTCTGCAAATACAATAACTTAGACCCAAAGGCTATAGAAGGTCAGATTATCCTATCAAGGCCACTGTAACATTCAGATCTGCAGCAACTTGTGTCCAAGTTTACGTTTCTCCTTGTTAGAAATTATTTGACTATACATCTCATGGGTTATGTGTAGATTCCCTATGCTATTCCATTGAAATGTATGCCAGTAGTATTTTTATTATTGCTCTTTTGTGATAAATTTTGAAATAACTTGAAATAACTTTGAAATAACTTTGTTTTTTCAAGATTATTAAGGCCTCTTTAGGCTCCCTTGACCTCTTTTCTTTCATGTTTCTGTTCGTCAAACTGTACTGTTTTAAAATGACCCATCAACTTCTACTCATTCTATTTTTCTTTACCTACCCAAATCTGTTGTTGAATTCCTCTATTCCTTTTTTCATTTTGTCCTCAGGATTTGCCACACTAGTATTTCTATTTGATTCACTGTTATCATTTCTGCCTTGTGATGGACCATTGAATTGATGAAGGTTTTTCCCCCTTGGTATGCTTGTGCTGAATTCTCTGGGAATGGGGTTTGGAAGAAACAAAGACCAGTTCTGCTCCTCCAGTATTTTTAAAGCTATTGATTTTTCACTGGGGCTGTTCCATTTTGTTTTGCGATACTCATACAGTAAATATTTTCTAACCATTTTCTTTGTATTTAGCCACATCAAAAGAAGAAAGGGTAAAATATAACTGTGACACCCTGGTAGCTACCCTCCTAGAAATATTTAGAAATCTGTTTGAGAAATATTTACAGTATCTAAAGCAAAGCTTACAAACATTATACAAGGGCTGATTGCTGAATTGCATGAAATGTCCTGGATATATAGTTAAAATTCAGGTGTACTTAATAGTACAATTCTGACATAGATATTTTTAAGGTTTTAAACTATGGATGTCAGGACAGAGGAGGTTAGTGTAGAAATCCCATTATCTTAATAAATCCAGAGAAACCTCAAAGAGGCATGTTCACAGTGCCCTCTAGTATTTAATAATAGTTATAATGATAACAGTGGTCATAGCAAAAATGCCTGTGAACTGCATCTTCAGAAGGACTCAACTTTGCATTCATATTGCTTCCATTACTGTAACATACCTTTAAAATATTCAAGAGCAAGTAGTACAAGTCCTTGAATAAAATTGAAGGATAAGAGAGACAAGATAACTAAGCTCTCGAAATTTAAAAAGAATAAATAACCAAAGAAAAACTGCCATCAGAACCAATATAAAAATCTAAGCTCTTGCTCCATCAACATGAATTTACTTGATGTTTGTGGTACTGTAATTTATAAGAATAGATGATCTTTCTCACACCAGGCCAACCTGAGTTTCTGGTCTTTTATCTGAAATGACACTCTGTCACAATTCATATTGTTGTCACTCCAATCACTGTGCTACCTAAATATAATGTAGTGAAACCACTACCCTCAAGAGCCACTCCCAAGAGATAACATTAGTGTAGCTGTAAAGTAATGGAGGTTATAAAGGAAGTTGAGTGTTAATTATAACGCTTGCCATTAAAAAAAAAAAACTTAGTGGTGCATGTAATTTTATCTCATTTTCTCATTTGCTGTTGTTATTTAAATCATTTCTCAACATTAACCATATGTGTAGAAGATGTCTGTTTCAAATTGATCCTTTTAAATAAAATTTTAAAAAAGAATTACATCTATGGAATATCTTTTGTTTTGTTTTCCTAAAATAAAATATCTATCATTTCCTGTCATAGGTTTTTAAAAATACATCCAGCCACAATTTACATCGTCAATGTGTATTAAACTCTAACATAGTGTCAGTACTTCATGTAAATTAGATTGCCCTTATTTGGTATAGTCTGGCTCATGTATTGGCATTGTGATATGATTGTGTTTATCAAAGAATGGTAACTTTGGATATTCTTTGTGTATATTGCTATGTTGAAATGATCATTATTTTTTTCTCTAAGCATTTTGTGTTGTAGTTGAGGTATGTTGAATTGGGGATTTAGCTCAATGGTACCATGTCTACCTTGCAAACACAAGGGCGTGAGTTCGATCTCTGCTACCAAAAAATAAATAAATAGATAAATAAATAACAATATAAAATATTACATAATGGAAAGTCTCACAGTTGATGTATGTTGTCAGATAAAGATATTTTCAGGCCTGTAGAGTTCATTTTAGGATTAAAATGTCACTCATCTTTTAACTCTTGTGGGACACACTTATCTCATTTACTCTTGAAATGTTCCATGCTCAGAGTCGTTTGCGCCCCTTTTAGCACTAACTAGTACTAATGAACTGAGACTTATGACCTCCAGATGATAAATAACCGTGTCTCTAGACCTCACCTGTTTGTCAAGGAGCGTTTGATCAGGAATTAGCCCTGATTTCAACTTGTACTGTCTGAATGACATTAGCAATGTTGTATAACTTCTCTGGAAGTTCAGTCCGTTATCTCTAAATGGAAACATTTGCACTAAGTGATTTTTCTAAAATTCTGTGACTTGAGCAAAACCCAAGGGAAACCATTTGACAAACTTAATGTAAGCTAATTTCCATTACTGATAACCAATTTATGCTAGCAGTATCTCCAGTCCCACTCCCCTTACAATCTCAATTTTGCTTGTTTTATGAAAGTTCATTGCAGTCTGTACTACATCCATGCTTATAGCCTTTAGTAATATCTTCTTTTATTATTTTGCAGTTGTTATATTTATTATAATTACGTATAGTCTTCTCTATTTCCTCATACTGTGGTTTTAGTGTTTTGGGGTACTTATAAAAATTATATATCATACAATATATTGCCCAGTATTTTGTATGTATCATGAATGTTGAATAGATGAAGAGAATTTTAAAAGCATTCTGAACTGTTGTCCTAAATTCAGAATTCAAACAACAATTAAGTTTTCTCACTTTTATTTCTCAATGTCAGCACATAATTTTTGAAAATTATTTCAGAAATATAAAAGCTAGAGCTTATTTTAAATATGAATCCCTTCTCTTTGAGTCTTCAATTTTTCCTTTCAATAATGTGAAGAAAATTACTTGTTATCTTGAGTGCATTGCCATGGAAATATTTTTCTTTTATTGTCTGGAGAATACAATATGATTTGATCAATCATTTGATATGATTGTATTCTGTAGAATACAATATGATTTGAAAGCCATAAGTCTCAGTTCATTAGCACTAGTTAGTGCTAAATAGGGGCGCTTATTTATCACAAACAACTCTGAGCATGGAACAATTCAAGAGTAAATGAGATAAGTGTGTCCCACAAGAGTTAAAAGATGAGTGACATCTATAACTTATATGTTTATTTCCCCAGGGGATGTTACAAATGATAATGTCACCACTTAAGACTGTATTTGATTACTTCCAAATACCAGGTCCAAACACCAGGTACTAGTGTTTAGTGGAAACAGATGGTAGCATTTGCATCACAAGTCATTATCTCCTACTTCCAGATATGGAAGGAGCAAGGACAAACAACGTTCTGGTGAAGGTTTAATGAGGTTCATTATCAGTGTTAGTCCAGTTTGTCCCAATTCTTTGAGAATTTGCCTGCAAGTGTCTTGTGAGTCCTCCATTCTCTTTCTCAGCCTGCATAGAGAGTATGGTGAAACATATTGTTTAGCAACTTGAAATTTATTTGCCTGAGAGATTTGAAGAAACCTTTTAGGTTTAATCATGATGCTGAGGGAGCCATGCTGTTTCTCTGCCAGTTTCAGGGTATGATACCCTAAGAGAAATCAGTTATTGCAACAAAATTATTTTCTCTCTCCTATTCTGAACCATAAGAATACTCTAGGGAATTTAAAAAAAATCGACATTGTTTGAAGTATCTTGAAAACTTAGTGATCCTCAGAATTCAAATAGCCCTGGAAATACATACTAGCCAAAAATGTACTTACAGTTGCTAGTTTCTGGGAACTATTTGAGATAGAGAGAGAGAGAGAGGATGTGACTTAGTAAAATAGGAAAGATATGAGAAGATATTTTGAGGAAAGTAGGAAGAACTGGGATGTTTTATGTGGGTTTGTGAGGTGAGTAGTAGTGGTGAGGAGACCAGGTTGACAACACCTCAGCAGAATTGATGGTGGTAATACAGATGGGATTTGTTTTCCGGCCACAGTTATTTTTCAAAAAGAAAAAGAAAAAGAAAAAAAAAAACCTAGTATTTTCTTTCATTTACCTTTGCTTGATTTGCTTACCAGTCTTCTCCTTTATGTGTAAAGAAAGAGAAAATTTGATCTTATAATTTTACTAGAAAAAAAAATAAGAGTGAAGTACAATGACAAGTTGATTCAAATACAAAGTCAAGGTTACATTTTTAGAAATGAGTACTTCTTGTTCCTGTGACCTCTTAGACATGATAAAATGGTTCATGCTGTTAAAAATGAATTTTTCCCACTGTAACACTATCATAATTCATGAAATTCATGCCACATTTTCCTTGTTGTGATGAAAATATGAGCACTCTCAATAAATTTCTTATTTAGCCATTCATATATTCACGAGGCATCTTTTGACCCAAGACACTGAGTTTATATTAAACACTGAACACAGGAGGATCCTGTGTAGTCATCCTACCAGGGAGGACTTTGTGCCTCCTGCTCACATCTATATCCTGTACCATAAGCATTCACAGGCCCATTTGGATCCTTTCTAACGTTCGTGCCCAGAACTTGGCTTGCAATGTGAGCATGTATTCTCAGTAACAGAATTCGAGAGTCATTCCTCAAATGTCACTTGTACAGCCCAGATTCTCTTATTACAGTGTTTGTTGCTGTCACTGCTTCATCATTTTTTATTTATCAGACTCAACTCCAGGTAGTTTTAGCTCAATCTCTGGCAGGTTGTTAACCAGCATGTGTGTTTGGGCAGCAGATCATCCATTGATTTTGACATCTACACCTGACATCTACATTAATGCTTAGCTCAGATTTCTCGGATTCCAGATCTGTTTGGTGTCTGAACATTCTTTTTCACATCCAGTTCTTTGCCACAAATTACATTTCATATAAATGTCACTCTTTTAATGTTTCACGTGTTCTACAGTGGAGTCATATGCCTTACAAAATGATGCCCTTTTAGGGCTGTATCCAAACATAGCTTGTCAATGACTGCTCAAAAATTCTAAGGCAGCTTGTAAGCTTTTATACTATTTCTGAGATGTTTTCCTAAAGAGCTCCTACATTTCTTCATGTTACTTCTCAGTAGCTCTAACCCTGTGTTCTTTCATTACATTAAGTACAACCACCTTACCAACTTCTTTGCTCTTTCAATTCATCATGTTTAGCTGAGCTAGTGCATCAGGTGATGCTTCATGTATGGATCTGGATGACTGGATGACTGGATGCCATCTCTGTCACAGAAAGTCTTCTGCCTCTGAATGTCTTCATTTGCTAAGCTTAACATCAGTTATGTTCAGTTCTTAGAAAACATATGTTGAGAAAGATAATATTGCTAATTCTGTGTAATATATTTAATATTTATATTCAGATACTATGAGTTGCCAACCTAAAGATGATCTGAGAAACCTCCACCTTCCCAAGAGTGTCACATTGATGGGTACATAAGATTTGCTCAGGGTTGTAACACTTGAGAACTGTTGTTTCCTTTTATTTATGCAGTTGTCGGTGTGGTTGTTAACATTTACTAAGTGTTCTTTATGTAGTGGGAGCTTCACTAAGGGGTTTTTTGAAGCATCTCATTTGATACAGTAGGCCTTCAAAGTAGATTATAGTATTATCTTTTCTTCATAGATGAGAAATAATCACAAGACTTAATGGCTTAACATATAGAGGTTATGTGGTAAAGAAAGAAGTCAAACCTAGGAAATACAAATTTAGCATCTTCACTACTCTATCATCAGTTTCACTGTCTTCTGTCTTATAATGATTGCTAACATTTATTTGACATTTTCATGAGCGAGGGTAACAGTGTTATTAGCCTCCACATATCCATTAGTTTATTAAATCATTTCATTTATCCTTGAAGATAACTGGTATTATTATTTTCTTTTACAAATGAAAACACTAAAACTTAGAGGAAATAAACATCTCCAGAGTGATCTAGTTTGTAAGTGGCAGGGGTATAATTTTAACTCATATTCTCAATCACTACGCCATACTCTACTGATAATAGACAAGAGCTAACAAACAGAAGAATAGATCCATCAGTTCCTATAGCCACAAGCAAAATTTGTATCTGTAGTCCTACTCTTTTGGGACACATTAAAAGAAAAACAATAAGATATATCATTAATATTACTAATTTATGTGTAGCCATTCCTGAGAGTAAAGTGGCAGGAATACTCCAGGGCCAGGAAAAAAAATTATTTTTTGTCACTAAAACTGGTTTATCAAATGATGTAGACTACTTTCAGAAGTATCAGTGAGAAATGGTAGGACAGAATGTAGTATGTGCTTTTTGGAAAAGGAATGACATGGACATTGATATTCCAAAGGAAATCCAAACAGTGAAAAAATATGTGAAGTAGTGGTTGTATTAATGTAATATCCTTCCTTCCCTACCTACCTTCTTAGAAACTAGCAAGTAAGCTGCTAAGATCTATCTATACCAGTCTATTTGTCAAGGAGAGATTGATTCCTGGGCAAAACCAGAATATTTGATTGTACAAGATAAGAATGATGACATTTTTACTTGATTTTTTGACCATATTACTTGACCATATTTTATACACACAATATGGTCACATTTACCATTGAGAACTTGGACCCATACATGACCCATCTTGAGTTTTGTTTTTCCCTTAAATTCCTGTTCTTCATACAACCTCCACTCCCTATGTATATAAGCTTTGTTTCCCACTCAAAATGTTTGCTATCTTTTAATTATCATTTTGTCTTTCCCTTCTTTACTTTCTCCTACTCACCCTTTCCCTTTTTTGCATATTTTCTTCCTATTTCAATTACTTATCATACATTTTAGCATTCATTTTCACCTGTAGTTTTTCATACTAGAGAAAAGACATAGTACATACACATCTGTGTCCTATATATTTCACTTATGAGAACCTATTGATCTAGATGGGAAAGGAAGCTGGGTTAATTTATATAGTGGAAAATATGAAAGTCCTGGGTCACAGTGAACTATGTAACATTAATTATGAAAAGTCTCCTGAAAGCAAAAGAAAATATTCAAAGTTAGATTTTTATCTACTATAGAAATTTGATCATGGTTAACCTTAATTTCAAGCATTGTTTATTTCTATTTCTGATAACCTTCAAGTTATCTCAAACTAGAAGACAGTTTTTAGTATGAAAGTGAGAGCTGATAAATAGCAGCTTCTTAACATACTGATGTTAGCAGGGATATGTAATTTGCTGCCAGGCTTCACTTGGAATCTTCTTCAATTGGCACAACCCCAGAAATGCTAACTTTGAAAAATGGCATTTGGCTGGCAACCTCAGATGCACCACTCATGAATTTCCACTCAAGTTCTTATGAAGATATATAAAAATGATGAGAACTCACAATAACATTGATAATTCACACTCAGTGAAATTATTGCCAGAATGAGGGAGAGATTTTTTTGGTAAAAATTTGGAAGACATGTACTGAAGAAAGCAATGGAAATTCATAAGTCAGTATATTGAAAATATAAAAACTCAAAATTTCTCTCTCACATTCTCAATACTTGTTGTGAAGTACAAAACTCCATAACAACCAAAACAGGGAGTAGATGGCTTATTGCGTGGATGGTATTTTTTACATGGCTGGAATACTGGACCCTATCTTCTAAAATACTGTATTTCTTCTCATTTGTACTCCCAGAAAACAGAGAAAAGTGTAAATGGTGGTGACTTTGAGATTTTGATCATGAAGTAGTTACCATGCACATCTTCAAGATTCAGTCCTCATAAACACAGTACTATAAGATGCAGTGTAGGAAATAACAACCAGTTGAAATATATCCTAGATAGTCTGGCTTTTCCTCCATTCCATCATTTCATGTTGCCAACAAAAGAAACGTTTGGGTCCAAAGAGGATGAAGTCAGAGTCACAAGGATGAAATCAAGTTAGATAAGGAGAATGGGCCACTTACATGCATCATATGATTATCTAACTGTATATTGAAGAAAGTGATAAACAGTACTGAGTGGCCAGTTTCAGCTTAGCCAAGAAGAATTGTTTTCTTCTACCATGTAAAATAAGATCAAGATAGAGTACATTTCTTTTAAAAGTCAACAAAGGAAAAAAAGAATGTGAAACATATGGAAAAACTTGAAAATTAGGCCAAAGGCAAAATGATTCCTGAGACTTGGAAAGGAACCATGTCTCAATATGAGTTGCCAAAAGAATAAAAAAAATTAGAATTTTGTATTTTGGCTAAAGTACAAGATGACATGGTCTTTGAAAAGTAGGAAAGTATAAAATAGTATCTGTTAGCAGTCCCTTGTGAGATCATAGTCTCTTAAAATCTGATATGAATTCTAGTCCCTTCCCTTATACAAGATAAATGTATAAGTGTACTCATTGTTTGCATTCAGATCTTAGGTTTCATGTATCTTTTGAAACTTGTGTATGTCCTTCACTCTAGGACACTTTGTCATACTTAAAAAACAGATAAACATGAAAAGACATTAGAAGGAGATGGCAGAAAATAAATAATCAAGGTAGAAAAGTTTTTTAGAAAATGAAAGCTTACCAATAGATTGATATTCATGGAAGGTATAGAGAAAAGATTTGGCCGTGTGGAAAATGCCAATAATACTAGAAAAATAGTATCATTAATGAGTGAAAAGAGATCAGACTCAAGAGGCAAATGGTAACAACCCTGAAAAATGTGTGTCCAGTCCTGTAATTTTAAATCTTCTTAGGGAAAAACTAAAACAATATTAAGATATATATGAAGAAAGAGTAAACTTCTAAATTATAAAATGGTTTGCATAAGGTCATTCGAGTCTTGGCAAAAATAATGAAAAATGAGAAGGCAGACGGGTTGTAAAAGTTTGTGTGTTTTTAAAAATATTAGATGTTATTGCACGTGGCACGTTTGCATCATATTTTGGCATATATAAGCACACACTTGTTTGCTGTACAGTAGAGCTAGCCAACAGAAATTCTACATAACCGCCCTGCTAGGTATATACATACAAGAATTAAAAGATTCATATCACAGTGACATATGTGCACCCATGTTTATAGCAGCTCAGTTTGTGATTGCTACATCTTGGAAACAACCCATATGTCCATCAACTGGAGACTGGATAAAAAAGCTGTGGTTCTTCTACAGAATGGAGTATTACTCTGCCATAAAAAATGATAAGTTTGAATCATTTATACTTAAAGGGACATACTTTGAGGATATCCTCATAAGTGAAATAAATAGGTCACAGATAGGTAAATATCGCATCTTTTCTCTGGTGTGAGAAAATAAAGATGTAAATGAGTCCTGGAATTGTATGTTATATATTGTGAAATAGAAAATGCTCATTGTAAAATAAGGTGAAAGGGGACAATGTTGAGATTGTAACAAAAAAGTAAGGAAACAAATTTTATGTATATGAGGGGGTGGTAGGGTGGGTAGGGCTATGGGAAAAAATGAGAATTAAGTTGTATCTTATACTGGTACAAATCCCCATTATGGAGTGCAATCATGACGTGTATATTTAATATACCAATAAAGATTAAAAAAATACTCAAAGTGAAATAGGGTGAAGGGGGAAAAATAATGAGATTATAATAAAAAAGAAAGTAAACAAATTTTATGGATATAGGGGGGTGGTAGGGTGGGTAGGGCTATGGGAAAAATTGAGAATTAAGTTGTGTCTTATACTGGTATAAATCCCCATTATGGAGTGCAGTCATTATGCATATATGTAATGTACCAATAAAGATTTCAATTTTTTAAAAAAAGAAATAAGCACAGGAAAAATAGCTAAGTAAGCTGTTTTCATAGAAATGGAGAGTAGAACGGTGATATCCAGAACCTGGGTACAGGTAGGGTATAGGGAAAAGTTGGTAACAATAGAAATTAGAGTTCTGTAAGGGAAAATGTTAGTGTTATAGTGAACATAAAAATGAATGTAGCTAGCAATAATTTATTATAGATTTCAAAATAGCTTTAAAATAAAGATTTGAGTCCATTTGCTGAAGAGTCTGGTTGAGCTCAAGTATTTCCTATTGACTTTTTGTCCAGTCGACATGTCTCTTTGTGACAATGGGGTATTGTGGTCCCCTACTATTATTGTATTGGAGTTTATCTGGTTTTTCATGTCAGTTAATGTTTGTTTAATATAGTTGGGTGGATTAGAATTTGGAACATCGATATTTAGGATTGTTATTTATTTCTCTTGGATTTTCCCCTGTACTAAAAGATAGTGTCCATCTTTATCTCTCTTTATCAGTTTTGGCTTGAAGTCTATTCTGTCTGCAAATAAAATCGCCACTTCTGCTTTCTTGCTGTTTCCTGTTGCATGGACTATTGTTTTTCCCAGCTTAGAAAAAAGATCATTGTTTGAAATGCTGGATATACTCATTGTTCTGATTTGATCTTTGCACTTTGTATATGTGTATCAAAGTATCCTACTGTAACCCATAAGTATACAATTATGTATGAATTAAATTTATTTTAGAATGCAGAGGGAAAGGTAATTATGCGCCCCTATTATGAAATCAGACCATGTTGTTATTTACCAGTCTTATAAATTTGGATGAGCTAAGGAGCTCTTCTGAAATTATTTTTCTCTCTCTGATACAAGGTAAAGCATAGGACCTCACTGGTCCCTTGTGAAAATTAAATGAGATGGCATGTGGAAAATAATAAGAGGTTAGCAGTTGCTCGGAGCCCATATCAGTGCTGATAATCTTGATTATCATGGGAGAAAGATTCTAATTTATTTTTAATTTCCCTATTACTTTTCATAATTTGTACACATTGTAAAATGAGCATGCATTACTTTCATAATTATAAAACTATGCTATTTTAGGGTAATTATGAGGTATATAATATGCCAGGCTGACATAGAATGAAGTACTGCAGGGCAACAGAGAAAACAGCAATGTAAAGTTTTTCATTTTATAGAAATTTTACATAAAACATGTTATATAAAACTTTGTTTTGCTGTAAATGATTATTTAATTATTTATTTGTTTATTGTGCAGAAGTTGGTATGTTTGTGTGTGTGTGTATATATATATATATATATATATATATATATATATATATATATGCATCTTAATATCCCCTCTCTCTCTCCTACCTTCTTCTCTTGGTTCCCTTCTCATATGCAAAAGATCTCCATGTTTTGTATTATCTGTCTTTGTTCTACTCTTTAATTTATTTATATTTTTAATTTCTCATATAAATACCATACAGTATTTAACCTTGTGTGTCAGATTTACATCGTTGAAATTTAGTCTTGAGTTCCATCCATTTTCCTAACCCTTTTCATAGCAGAGTAGCACTTCATTATATATATGTCCTACATTTTCTTTGTCTATTCATCTGTTGATGGACAACTATGCTGCTTTCAACATTTAGCTATTATGAATTATGGTGCTATATTATATAGGAATGCAGTCATGACTGTAATATGATGTCTTTAACTGTTTCAGATGATAACTAGAAAGGGAGTAGTTGAGTCAAATGAAATTACTGTTTGTAGTATTTTGAAAAATCTGCATACTGATTTCAGTACGAATGTACTACTTTACATTCCCATGAACAATGTAAAATTGATCCTTCTCTCCCTGCATACTAAAAGCATTTATTATCATTGCATTTCTTGATGATATCCATTCTTTTTCAAGTAAGATGGAAGCTCAGTAAATGTTTTCCTTTCCGTTTTTCTAATGGTCATCATTGTTGAACACTGCTGTATTTATTGGCCATTTAGGTTTATTCTGAGAGGCATCTATTCATTTCATTTGGCCACTTATATTGAGTCTTTTAATTAGAGAAGTATAATTTTTCTGAGTTCTTTTTATGTTCTAGAAATTAACCCTCTAACTAAAATATAGATGGTAAATATATATTCCCATTGTGTAGACTTCCTCTTCTCTCTGTTTTCATTGCTGTGCTGAAAGTTTTTCATTTTTTATGATCTCATTTGTTGGTTTTTGATGTTACTTCTTAAACAAGTGAGATACTGCTTAGCAAGTGTCATCTACACCTATGCTTAAAGAGTTTTACATATTCTGTCTATACCATACTTAATATTCCTATTTTAATATTTAGATCTTTGACCCATTTTCGTTTTAGATTCATATACGAGGAGCAATGTGAGTATATCGTTTAGTCTTCATCATGTGGACATTGACTTTCCCCTGCACCATTTGTTAAAGAATGTCCTTACTTCCAGGGCTGGCCATTTGGTCAGGTGTCAGGTAGCTGAACGTGCTATGTAGTTTCGGCATCTCCTGTTCTGTGCCATTCATCCCTATGTCTATTTTTCTGCCAGGACCATCCATGCTGGGTTGGATTTTTTTGTGTGTTTTTTTCAAAGTAGCTTTGTTATATACCTTAAAATCTGGAACTGTGATGTCTCTTGCTTTTCTCTCACTCATCAGAATTCCTTTTATTATTCTGGACCTTTTCTGGCTCCCTATTTATTTTAAACTTATTTTCACTAGTTTTGTAAAGAAAACTATAGCTATTTTGAAACAGATTTAAAAGTGTTTGCATCAGTTTGGGAAGTATGGTCATGTTGACATTTGTGCTGCCTAAACAGGAAGAAGGGATGTCCTTTCATTTTTGGATAGTTTCTTCAATCTTTTTTTTTTTTTTTCAGAATACTATAGTTTTCATTGTAGAGGGTTTTCTCTTACTTAATAAGTCCTAAGAATTTAACATTTTATTGCTATTGTGTGTGGCACTGTTTTCCTAAATTCTTATTAGGTATACAGGAATACTATTGATTTTTGCATGTTGATTTTTTAATCTTGCTACCTTGCTGAATCTGTTTATTATAAGAAACTTATGATGGATTTTTTTTAGGTTTTCTATGTATAAAGTCACATCATCTGCAAATAATAGTATTTTGATTTATTCATGTCTTCTACATTTGCCTTTTATTGCTTCCTCTTGGTTCATTGTTCTGACTAATATTTAGAGTATTACATTGAACAAAACTAGTTATATTGGACATCCTTGTCTTATTTTGAAATACAGAGGACAATATTATAACTTTCTCCCTTTTAATATAAAATTTGCTGTAGGTTTGTCAGAAAAGACCTGTAGAAGATTAAAATTAGGTATGTGTACACATTTTCTTTAGTTTTATTAAATCATGAGTGGATGTTGGGTTTTGTCAGAGGCCTTTTCTGCATCTAGGTTTTTTTTTTTTTTTTTTTTTTTTTTTGAGACAGGGTCTCACTTTGTGATTCAGGCTGGCCCTGAGCTCAAACTCACATCACAGCAATCCTCCTGCCTCTGCCTCCCAAGTGCTGGGATGACAGGCGTGAGCCACCTCGCCCGGCACTGTGGTCTGTGGTACTGGTTGCTGCTGGGGTGAGTCTCCACGCCCAGTATTGTTATGTGGTTACTGAGGAATCGAACCCAGGCCCTTGTGCTTGCAAGACAGGTGCCAGAACCACTGAGCTAACTCCCCGGCCCACTTTTCTGTATCTATTCAGATTGTTATTCTTTGTCCATTTATGTAGTGTATTAAATTCATTGATTTCCATATGTCAAATCATTTTTGCATCATTACTATGAAGCTTATCAAGAAATACCATCTTTTGGATGATTTATTGCAGTCTGTTTCTCAGTGTCTTGCTGAGGATTTTTGCAGCTGTGGTCATTAAAGAGATTCACCTGTAGTTTTTTGTTGTTGGTTTTTGTTTTTCAGTTGGATTTTTGTCTGGTTTTGGAATTAGGGTAGTGCTAGATTTAATGGATGAATTTTAAAGTACTCTTTCTTGTTGTATTTCATGAAAGTTTTTAAGGTATGTTGACCATATATGCCCCCCATAAGATCTTATAAAATTCAGTGGTGAATCCATCAAGTCCTGGGCTTTTCTTAGTTGATAATTTTTAGAATTACTACCTCAACATCATTGCCTGTTATTGTATAATTCAGAGTTTTAGAAGTTTTAGATTCACTTTTGGCAATTTGTTTGTATCTAGGAGCATGCCTGTTCCTTCAGAATTCTGTAATTTTTTGGAGTACAGTTTTTCATAGTATTACTTCTAGGTTTTGATGATTTGTTTCCTTTATTTTTCTAAGGACTCTCCATTTGTTTGTTTTTCTAAAAGTCAAGCTTTCAAATTCATTGATCCTTTCCATATTTTAATGCATAATTTTATTACTTTCTCTCAGGTATTTATAATTTTCTTTCTTTACTAGGTTTGGGTTTAGACTGCCCTTGTTTTTATTGGGCCTTGAGGTGCATTATTAGGGTATATATTTGGTCTCACTATTTTTCTAATGAAAGCATTCTCAGCAAAAACTTTTCTTATGACTACTTTTCTTGTGTTTCACATATAATATATTAGCATTATCATTTTGATTATATGGACTGTTTAGTTTATTTATTGATTTGTTCTTCAGACTACTGAGTGTTCTGGAATGTGTTGTTTAATGCATGGTATATTGCCAAAAGTCCCCTACCCCAGCCAACTCCCTCTGTTCCTTGGTTCTCAGATCCCCATACATCCTTGACTCAAGAGTTCTGCTTTACAACTTAGGAGGAATTAGGTGCAGCCCCTGGCTTGACAGAGAGACGCAACCTTGCATGAGACAGTGGTCATTGGTTGAGATTTCCCACTGACTCAGACCTTTCGTTCTGGCATGTGGAGAATTAACAGGAAAGTACCCATTCTGCACTAAATGTGCTTAGGCTATCTCCTCCCATGTCTCCTGCAATGTGTCCCATGGGTCCTCACCAGTGGACCCATTGCAGCCTTCAGTTTATGTTCTTTTGCCTCTGTCTTCCTAGGTCCGGAGTCTTCCTTTGTCAGTGCCAGGTGGTGGGTGGTGGTTGGAATGGTTCAGAATATTCCCTGGTATTTGGGAAAGTATGGAACGGAGCATATTTCCAGGTTATCTCTCCTTTTATCCCATTGCCATTAGTGTTTTCCATGATGTTTCCTTTTCCATATGAGAGGGAGAGTATATATGGAAACTATCTGGAGTCTACCCTTTGTGGCACTGGCTCCTTCTGTTAGGATATTTGTTGATTGATTTTTTTATTATTTTAAATTTTTAATTAGTATATGCTTGTACTCTATAATGATGACATTCATTGCAGGGAGTACATACATGTACATAATATATCTTAATTCTTTTTTCCTTTCCCTCTAGCCCCTTTTTATCAGTTCACTTATTTTCCTTATAAGTCTTTATAAAGTTAATTATCATACATACAGATTGACGACCAGACTACAGAGCCAAAAAATATAAAGCACATATGACAGTTACACTAAATCAAGCACATTTCTAGATACATTGTCCATGCTGGATTACAATAACATTTTTCTCTCTTTTTCCCGTTGTCTATTTCACATTTTATATATTGACTTTTTCATATGAGAAGCCATCAGATGCTTAAGCTTGTGGGTCTGGTTTACTTCATTAACATCATGATCTCTAAGCAGGCTATTTGGAACTTTTATGCAAACGGCTGCTTCCCAGGTACAGGGTGTGGAGGAAGACATAAACTAATGGTGAGACTGCTGCTCTTTTTCATCTCAACAACCCAGAGACTTTGTCTAATCTAGAAGGTTTATCTTTCAGATTTGTTTCCCATTTACGGGTGTGATGGCCTCTCCTGTTACAGAATACCTGTATTTGTCTGAGACACTTCTCCAAGTATCTCCTTATATCTTCTTCTCTAGTCAGCCATCTTGGAATCTAAAAAAATCATTTTAAATTTATATGAGCTACATATACTTATTGGAAAGGGCTGAAATTCTACAGAAGGCCATAACAATTTATGGTAAGTTTTTCTTATTCTGAGAAATACCAGTTGTAGGGCCGGGGAGTTAGCTCAGTGGTTCCGGCGCCTGTCTTGCAAGCGCAAGGACCCGGGTTCAATTCCCCGGTAACCACATAACAATACTGGGTGTGGAGACCCACACCCAGCAGCAACCAGTACCACATACCACAGTGCCGGGCGTGGTGGCTCATGCCTGTAATCCCAGCACTCGGGAGGCAGAGGCAGGAGGATTGCTGTGATGTGAGTTGGAGGCTGAGCTCAGGGCCAGCCTGAACCACAAAGCGAGACCCTGTCTC